>QTSX02000864.1:0-208485 GCA_014839935.2 Entomophthora muscae
ATTGGGATCAACACATAGTATAGGTACATATGTATAAAAAATCATTATAAATTCAACATCAATGATGATTTTGGAATATACAACAGGCACCACTGCTTCTTTGGTTGTTGTCAAGGGTGTGTAGGAAGTATCAAAAACCTTGGTATATGAGACTTTAATAGCAGGCCTTGAGAGTAGAAGTTAAGTGGGATTTAGACTTGTTGCAACTGAAAAAATTAGAGTTCAGTATTTGATTGGGGAAGATAACAGTCCAAAAAAGGACAAAAAGAAACAGTAGCTTTAGAAGTTATGGCAACACAAAAAAATACTTTGAATTTAAACAAAAATAACTCAGATGTAAACAAAATTAAACAAATAAATTTATATTAATTTAAAATAGATTTATTTATTTAATTTTTCTTAAATCTGAGTTTTTTCATTTAAATCTAAAAGCATTTTTGCTTGGTGCCATAGCTTCTAAAACTACTGTATGGTAAAATGTAGTTTTTTGTAGGATATTGCAGTTGATATACTACTAGGTAGTTGCCCCATCTAAGGACAGAATTAAAGTTGAATTTAATAAATCAATTAAATATATTTTATTTTGTTTTTAGGTTGGAGTACTTATCACATGTTTAATTATAATTTCACTTAATTGCTTTATTAAAATGTAGTTTTAATTATACTTATTTAAATTTAAAATTAAAAAGTATGTTCCAGATATAAATAAAAACTAAATCTAAATAAGTATAGTATCACTTTTAAGTTTAGTAAAGATAAACTTACTATTTAAAATTTAGTATTTGCTTTTTTAAAACCCTTCATAATTTAGAGCTAATTTGCAGCTTTAAAATAAGCTATTGGGCATCAAAATTGGCTTAGTATTAACTGAGATACTGTAAATTCAGAGCCTGAATGTAAAAATGCGGGATTGTAAAATCCTTGATCCAAATTTTGAATCACTTTTGCAGGCAAATCAGCTGAGTGAAAATGAAAAAATTTAATAAACTCAACCATTTAATTTGACTTTTTTTGATTCATTTAAATTGGCAAATTTTGAATCCCTTGAGCAGATAACTCAACTAACAAAAGACAAAACTCAGCAAACAAATGCAAGATACATGAATCAGAAATGCAGGGTTCTAATGTACAATTTGAGATTCCCTGTATTTTAAAAAAATCATAGACATCATGTAAAACTTAAAAAAATTTAATTTGCGGGATTGTCAAATCCAAGAACCAAATTCCAAATCAAAAATGAGGTGAATTTGAAATAAATATAATTTATGGGCATCTCAAAAGGATGCCAAAGGATCTAGAGTGGATTTGTGCTAATAATTTTAGGAATCATAGACATTCTCAAAAAATGCTTTATTCCATTTTAGGATGGCTAAAATTTAGATGCTTGATTACAGTAGATTTTAAAACACGCTAATAATAATGTTGAAACAGCATGCTTGACCCGCTAATAAAGTCCAGGTAAGCAGGTTTGTGACCTACAATCCAATTATCCAGTCACTCAAAGCCAGAATAGGAAGTCAACTCAAATTTCCAAATCAAACAACATGAACAGATGATGACCCCTTACAGTGGATACCTCATTTTGGCGCTTAACTCATTATCAGGATCAAGCCACCCCTCTCACCATCTAACTATGTGATCAATGCAATCATATTCTTGTTATCCTTGATTCACAATGACTATATAATCACTATCTCTCAATAAAGATTATTATCTAGTTTCTAAATATTTACCCCTTGTAACTCGCTAAAACAGCACAGTTAAAACATTGGTAGCACAGGTAGGTTCTCCTTCCTACTTTTTATCCACTAAAATTCCGCTTGTTGCCTGTAATTGCTGCGGCCAACAAATCCTCAATAGAATTCTGTCTGGCCTCCCAGTGGACTGGACACCATACACATCTGGCACTGAGATACCCAATATGTTTGTCCTCTATCAGAACATGGTGATACCACTTCACATGTTCAATGCCCTGTCTACCCAAGGGTTCTTCCAGGCACCCTCTGCCGCACCCTGTACAATTGATGAAAATACCATGCCAGCCTACATAGCCAAAAGACTTTGAAGCACTGTCCTGGAATCCTTTGCTGGGGCCAATAACAACAATGCTGCCGCATGGATCCAATTTTCCCAAAGCAAGCTGGCCCAAATGGAATGCTACAACAATTTTGGATTGCAGAAATCTCCATCTGATTGACTCATGACGCTGGCACCTGGTGCAACAAGAGGCATGAGGAACACACTGAGAAGGACTGGGATACCTTCAAACAAGACTTCTTGGCAAGATTTGTGCTTAAGGACACCACACTCATGATCATTTGACAATTGAATAAATTAACCCAGACGGGCACCATGAAAGAACTTTCCTGTTCCCACAAGGAACTCCGTTTACGTGCACCCTCTGATATGGCTTTTGACACCCCAGCCACACACCTCATGTACTACAACGCCCTCAAATTGCATGTAATGAGAAACATGAACCTGGATCAAGTGAACAATCAACAGAGTCTGTATTGCAAAGCAGAGAAAGCAGAACAAATACCAAACACTCTCCACAAGGCGCAAACCAAAAAAAGAGAGGCCCAAAGACTCTCACCCAGCTGGGCGCCCCAGTCAACTACCCCCTGGGAACAACAACAGCAGCACAAACCATAAACCCGCAGGTTCAAATGGACATGGAAATGGGAACAATGGTCAGTCAAATTGTACCCATTTCCATATCACTGTCACTCAAGGCAATTTCAACAAGGCAAAAGCCCAGGAAGAGCATTAAGAAAGACAAGCTCTCCCTGCACAATTTCCAACTTGCCCAACAATGAGTAACACCCTGAGGACATGGAAAATGCCCAATGATCCAAGTGCCCTCAGAAGACCCAGTACTTTACACCATTGCCAGACATCTTAATAAATTGATGTGCTATCCTTTCTGTTTTTGCAGTTACACAGGCTCAGCGCTCCTGGACTTGAGCGCAGATTGAACCCTAGTCAACAGCAGCTTTTTAGACAAGTTCAAGCTGGCCACTAATCCTTTGGGGATTAGAAATGTGGCCCTAGCCAATGTTCATCACATCACTGTGACAAAGGAAACAGCCCCTTTCTCCATCATGCTAGAGAACCTGCACTCCACTATCCAGGGACCTGTCATTGACTTTCCCAAGTTTGACATTGTACTAGGTTTGAACTGGATGCAAAAGAATAACCCCCACATGGACTTGGTAATCTCAGCATTGACCATCAAACACATAGGCGTCAATCACCAGATATATCCTGACTCAGTGGACCAACTCCTACACAAACATGTTTTTATACGTATTACATAAAACCTGGAAAAAACATATCCTAAAGACCATTGACTGGGACTCCTGCCAGTACAAGATCATAAACTTCAAGGATTGCCAGGACACCACTATGTCTCAGGATTGCAAAATTGTGGCTTGTCACCCAGAAATCTTTAAGGAGGCTTTACCCGGGTTATCTCCAGAAAAACATATCCAATATTATATTCAACTCAAGGGAGCTGTACCCAAAGGAAAATCCATCTATTTCTTGACCCCAGATGAAGATGACACCCTATGTGCTTACCTCAAGGAAGCATTGGAGAAAGGACTTATCCGCCCCTCACAATCCCCATTTGGAGCCAACATCTTCTTTGTGGCTAAGAAGGATGGCATCCTGCGCCTGGTCAAGGATTACCAAGCCTTAAATGAAGTTACCATCAAAAGTTATTACCCACTATCACTCATTGACAACCTTTTTGATGCCCTGGGCAGCGCCACAGTCTTCTCCAAAATTGACTTAACGGCAGGTTATAACCAGATACATATTAAAGAGCAAGATATCCTCAAGACGGCCTTCCACATAAAGTATAGCTCATAAAACTGTGTGGTACTCAATTTTGGTATGAAAAACGCCCCCTTGACCTTTGTGACCTTCATGAAAAAGGTGTTTGCCCCCCACATAGGCAAGCACGCCTTGATCAACCTGGACAAAATTATTGTCTATAGCCCCTTGGTGGAGCAACACCATAATGACCTGAAAGAAGTCTTTTCTACCCTGGCACAACACAAGATGAGCCAAACCCTCCAAATGCCAGTTCTTACGCAAATAACTACCCTTCCTTGGACACGTAGTCTCAAAAGATGGCATCATACCCAACAGTCAGAAGATACAGGCCATCTGCAAAATGCCACTTCCCAAAGACAAGTTGGAACTCCACATTTTCCTGGGGATGGTGCCTATGTACGCTGTTTCATACCTGACTGCGGCGTCTTGACTGCCCCTCTATCCGCCATAACTAGCACCAAATCTAAATTTTTATTGATCCCCCAACACAACCTCTGTTTCAGACGTCTCAAGGAGAAACTCACAACAGCACCTATCCTACAGTACCCCAAACAAGATGGAGAATACCAAATAGAAATAGACACCTCAGACACATCTATTAGGGGAGTACTACAAATCAAAAACAATAATGGTGACTTACTACCTGTAGCCTAAAAATTTAAAAAATTGACAGCCAGCAAGTGCCAATATCCTATTCACAACAAAGATTTGTTGGCCATTGTACACTGCCTAGTCAAATGGCGTTGTTATCTAGAGCAACAGGAGGAATTCACCCCATTGACTGACCACAAGTTGCTCATATATTTCAAAACCCAAGCAAAACTGTCTCATTGCCAGGCCCGCTGGATGAAACTCTTGGAGAGATTCAATATGCTCATATAGTGCAAGCCTGGTCCTGAACTTTCCATGGCAGACACACTCTCACGCCTGTACATCTAAGCTACAAGGGGATAAAATGGGCTTGACCCAGACTGGCATCTCCTAGTACTTCAAGCAAAGGACAAAGGTTTACCCCTGGTACTACAGACATAACAAAGGAAACAGTTATCAAAAACAAACACTTATTTGCAGACAAATACAGGACCCTATATTGAAAAATGTCCAACAGGATCACCATCCAGTATATCCCCATGCACCAGCAGGTTGACACCATCCTACATTACCATAGAACCTAGGGAACACAAAGATCCTCAATCTATACAAATCCCTCAAACGTAAGGCATGGTGGCCAACCCTGTATTGAGATCTCCAAAAGTCTTAGAACAGTGCAAAGTATGAGAAACGTTTGCAAGAAGAGAGACACCACCTAAGTCAGTACTGCCTATCCGCACACAATTACCCTTCAAGGTCTGGGCTCTCAACATTTTAGGCCCCATGCCAGGAAAGCACAACAATAAGGAATATATCATTACGCCAATAGACTTTGCCACACACTGGCCAGTGGCTCAAGCAGTAAAAACAAACACCAGTAATAATATACAACAGTTCATAGGAAAAGAAATCATCAGCAAGTTCATAGAGCCAGAACTCCTGAAACCAATGGAGGCAAAGAACTGAATACCAAAGACACCAACATATACCTCACAAAAGAACAGGGTCAAACACATGGTGACAACACCCTATTAGCCTCAGGCTAATGGACACGGGGAACAACTAAATGAAAGCCTGGTGCAAGCCTTATCCAAACTCACTGCCAGGACACCTGAGAACTAGTATAAGCAATTAGCACCTGTACTACTTGTGTGCAGAACTTGTGTGAACAGATCCACCTGAAAAAGCCTGTTTGAACTGGTATACGGCACACAGCCAAATATCATTAAAGCATTGACAGGACCTAAGTTAAGACATTCCAAGTCAAGTCCCCCCTTGCTCAGATCCTCAAGTAGTAGAGGCCAACAGCAAGCAAGCAGCCAAAGAAAAGGAACACCTACAAAAGACATTTGTTCCCATCCACAATAGACATGAAGTTGGGGACAAAGTTTGGGTCATGAGCATTGACAAGAGCAAACTACAATCCAAGAAAGTAGGGCCAGCAATCATTCTGAAGGTAAACAACAATAACACTTACCTCATGCAAGGGCTTGGGAAACGCAAACAAGACAAAACCTTACACCATGATTGCCTACAACCCTGCAAAGCAAGACAGAAACAACAAGAAACTGCCCTGCCTGCCACCAAACAACAACTGATTCAATACGGCGCCCGGGCTCCTGACAACCTCCCTGACAACCTGCCCCCAGAGGAGGCCAACCCTCAGCTGGGGGGTGTTGAAACCACAGGCTCAACCTGCCAGCAAGGTTCCAACCAAGCAGGGTTGTGACCCGCAATCCGATTACCCGGTCACTCAAAGCCAGACTAGGAAGTCAACTTGGATTACCAAATCCAACGACATGAACAAATGATGATCCCTTACAGTGGATACCTTGTTTTGGCGCTTGACTCATTACCAGCATCAAGCCACCACCTTCATCATCCAACTGTGTGATCAACACAATCATGTTCCTGATATCTATGGATTCACAATAACTATATAACCACTATTTCTCAATAAAGATTATTATCTAGTTCTTAAATATTTCCCCCTTGTAACTCTGCTAAAACAGCACAGTTACAACAATAAAATAGAATTATATATTACAATATATCTTATCACATTTTCTTTTCTTTGCTGTGTTGATAGTTCATGTGCTGTTGAAAAATGTGCTTGCATAAAAATTGGATAGTTTCACCTCCAGTTGTCTTAGCAACTGGAGGTGAAACTATCCAATTAAATGCATGCACATTATCAACAGCAGCTGAACTATCAAACACCTAAAGAAAAGACAACGTGCTAAGATAGATTGTAATACATAATTCTATTTGACTTTAGCATTTTTTAAAATCTACTGTAATCAACTATCCTTAATAGCAATACATTAGCACTTTTGTAGTAAACTGATGGCTTATCTTTCCCCCTCCTTTTTCCTCAAAAAGAAGTTTTGTTGGCCCCTGGTGTAGCCAGGGGCCAAAAGCTTCAAAAAATTTCTGCGTCATCCGGAGGGTAGCTCATACTGTAAATTCAGAACCTAAAGGTAAAATTGCAAGATTGTCAATTTCTTTTTTCATGAACTCACCAATCTAATGGAGTAATTTTCATCCTAGAATAACTTTCTTTTTTTTTTATAAAAGGATGAAAAATATTCCATTAATTTAGTGAGTTTACGCAAAATAATTTAACAATCCTGTATTTTTACCTTTAGGTTCTGAATATACAGTATATTATTATATGGGTTTATGGTTGCTATATTAGTGATTAAGAGTGCAGAATATTGCATCATTTCTAGTTTAGCAATTTTACATTTCACTTAATTTCATGTCTAAACCTTGTTGTTTAGATTGGACTTTTCATTTGATTTTATCCAGAGTGGAGCTTCTTGATTTGGGTTTATTTGTCCTAGTTTCTTACTTTAAAACTAATTTGGATTCCAGTTCCCGCAATTATTATTTGAGATTACTAGTTGCAAAAAAAAGTGATTAAAAAATTGGTTCTTCAATTTGACTATACCGCAATTTCAAAAAACATAGTAAACTTAATGAAAATGGTTAATGGATTTGAACGCTTCAAATCTGATTTGAGTTAATTCATTTTGTCCATTGAAAATGTGCTGTTTGACTTGAAATTTGCAAAGGATCTACAAGTTCCCGCATTTTTAAAAATCCAAATAAAAATACAAAGAATTCAATTTAATTAAAAAAGGCTATCCTGCAAAAGTGATTCAAAATTTGGACCAAGGATTTGACAATCCCGCATTTTTACGTTCAGTTTCTGAATCTACAGTACATTGATTTTAGCTTTTTAGTGTACATTAAAAGTAAATTTAGATAATTTCATACTGAGTCTGAGCCTTTGATTATGTTGTGAACCCAATTCCAGCACTTAACTATATATCTCAGCATCTAGAGCAGTTGGAGCTATCATGTTTGGTACTATTGTGATTGGAATTGTCTTAAAATTGATCCAAGTCCTCTAAATTTCATGAAAATCATTATATTGAATCATAATTTTATCATAGCTAGTTTACTCTGCTGATGTTCTTTTGGGATGAAGCTGTGTCAAGAAAGGTTTAATCTGAATAACATACAGCCTTGGATCAGGTGATGCATCCAGTTGGAATATTCTATTATTTCACTTGAATAATAAGAACTTCAAAATGTTCAAGCCAACCATCTCCTTTTTTAAACTAATATTTATATTTATTAATTTAAACTGTATTGCTTTAAATTGACCAAGCTCTCTTTTTGTTGTCAATTCAATCCTCAGCATAGAGCATAACCATCCAATCATATAAAAGGATCTTAAATAACTTCTGCCTCCTTTCTAATTTTAATCTACCCATTTTAGAGTTGGGTAATCTATACAGATAAGCCACTTTGATATGGTTGAATAGGGTTAGCCATTAATTTAAAATGCAAGTAATCAAATACAAATTTATTAAAGTTCAAGTGGCTTATATTTCAGTTCAACATGATTTAGACCACACTTCACTAAATTCAATCCATGTACTCTCAAAGATGCATGTAAGGGATTGAATGTAAGGATGAGCCAAATTGAGCTTGTGGCTTAACAATCAACTTTTAAAATCAAATTTACGTAAAAATTAATTCAGTCAAATCCCTTACGGCTTGAGCCCACTCAAGGCAACATTACAGACAGATAGAATGACTCACTTTTATATATTTTAATGGGGGAAATCACAAGGCCACAGGGGGTGGTATAGTGTCATGTTCCCTGTAGGGTTTGAAGCTGAGGAATAACTAGTGCAGGGATCAGCAGGTTAAATTGGTAGTGCTCCTTATTAGGAGAAAGTGCTGCAGTTTGATGATGCCATAAGATTGGTACATGCTGTTAGATACATCAAAAGCCGGCTCATTGAGCGCCCCCTGTGTATTGTAAGATACCTTGGAAGGCAAGTTGGGAGACTTGTGTTGCAACTGAACCAATGAGGGTCTAGTACTTGGAATTGGGAAAGACAACAGTCTAATAGGAAAGGACAGAATAATAAGAATAAGGTATCATTTATTGTAGGATATTGTGATTAATATCCTAAATGGGGAAGCCACAAGGCCACAAGGGGGTGGCATAGTGGGGAGTTCCATGTAGGGTTTGGAGCCAAGGAATAACTTGTGCGGGGATCAGCAGGTCAAATTGGCAACGCTCCTAATTAGGATGAAGTGCCTGCCATTCAACATTGCCTTCAGATTCATTCATAATGTTAGATACATCAAGGGGCAACTCATCAAGCGCCCCCTGTGTATTGTAAGATACATTAGCAGGCAAGGTTTGAATCTCGGTTGCAACACCCCCCTTGCCCCCTGCTTGTTGTCAGACACCAGGACTGGAGTCTGCGGAAGGTCTGGGAAGGTTTGCACAAACAACCTTTGAATGGGGATGGCACGGCAGGGGCGCAAGCAATTGTGGTGAAGTTTCTTGGTGTTTCCCTGGGCGTCCTCAAGTTGGTAGGTGTGGCTGTCATAGACAGCAACTACCTTGAAGGGCCCTAGGTGATTGGGTTCTAATTTGGCAGAATTGGGATTGAGGGTGTAGACGGGGTCACCTATGGCATATCTAGCTTCAAGGTGTTTTGTCTCTCCTGCAATCCGCTTGTGTTTGATTTCTTGGGCTTTGGCATGCTATTGGTCTAGGGAGGGAGTTGGCACCAAGGGGGGCTTGTTGGGAACCTTGGACCGTAGTTTCCCCTGTTCAACCCCTGTCAGACTGTCAGGTGTTCCAAAGGCCAGGGTGTTAGGGCTGAACCCAGTGCCCCTGTTGATTCTTGCTCGCAGGATCAGTAGAGCAGTGGAGAGATGTTCAGTCCACACAGTATTAGGGTACTCTTGTGAGATTTTGGCAATCAGTTGAACCAGGGAGCTGTTTAACTGTTCCACGTGTCTGTTGGCTTGCTGGTGGTAGGGGGTCGCGACTATATGTTGGAGCGCGTTCTTGACGCAGTATGCCTTCACGGCATGTCCAACAAGTTTGGGCCCGCCATCCGTGATAAGACGCTTGGGTCACCCAAAGAAAGCCACAATCTCTTTGCCAATAAAGTGGGTAATGGTGGTGATGGTGTGGTTGGTTGTTGCCCAGGCCACTGGCCAGTGAGTGAAGTAGTCAATGGCAGTGATAATGTACTTCTTCCCTAGTCTCTCTTTGGGGAGTGGCCCCACAATGTTGAGGGCCCACTGCTCAAAGGGTTCCATGGCCTTGATGGGCAGGACAGACTTGGGGGGTGCAGGTTTGGACGTATTCTTTTCACATAACACACACGTCTCAAGGAGGTCCAAGATGTCTTGGCGCATACGCGGCCACCAGACCTTATGTTTCATGATCTTGAAGAGTTTACGCCCTCTGATGTGACCCAAGGTTTGGTGGTAGTGCAATATTGTGTCACCTTGTTGCGTGGTGGGAATTTAAGGCGTCTTCTCACCTGTCTCTGCCCAACAGCAGACATTGCCAGCATCAGTGGTGAACTGACTTTTGTTGTCCTTCAGCTTGGAGATGGTTACCGAGTTGAGGCCTTCATAACAAGTTGCCTGAGGGCAGAGGTAGAGCATGGGCCAATCTGGGTCCAAGCCATCATCCCCAGTGATGGACACTACATAAAGTTGTGAGAGGGCATCAGCTGTGATAAATTTCTTCCCAGGCTTGTACTTGATGCGTAACTGATAAGGGGATAGACAATCAACCCATCCTACTTGGCAGCATCTCAAGTGGGACTGCATGTTAAAGTACTAAAGTGACTTGTGGTCCGTCAGAACGCGGGGTGGGAAGGTTGCACCTTCCAAGTAACAGTGCCACTTCTCAACGCAGTGTACAATGGCTGCCAACTCTTTATTATGGATGGGATAACATTGTTCTGAGTTAGTGAGCTTCCTGGACTCATATGCTACGGGGAGGAAGACACCATTGTCAGTTTCTACCCTTAGCACGCCTCCTATGGCCCTGTCAGAGGCATCAGTCTCGAGTTTGTACTGTCAATTTTGGTTGGGAAACTGCAGTACTGGTGCTGTTGTGAGCCTTTGCTTCAACGTCTCAAAGGCTTGATCTCTGGCGGGGGTCCAATGGAAGCACTGTTTGGTATTGGGTAGCTCAGTAAGAGGTGCAATTAGTTCTCCGCAACTGGGGATGAACTTGCGTACATAGGCAACCATGCCCAAGAATGTTTGCACTTGGCCCATATCAGTGGGGGGCAGCATGCTAGTGATTGCCTTGATTTTGGCAGGATCAGGCAATATCCCTTGGGCAGAGATGGTGTGCCCAAAAAATAGTAACTCCAACTTGAGGAACTCACATTTGGAGGGTTTAGCTTTTAGCTGGTTTTCCCAAAGGGTGTTGAGGACAGCACAGAGGTGTTGGATATGTGTGGTTTGATTTTGACTGAAGACAATAATGTTGTCAAGGTACACAACCACACACTTCCCAATCAGTTCATCAAAGGCTTTTTTCATCAACATGGCAAAGGTGGAGGGAGTGTTAGTCATTCCAAAGTTCATGACACAACATCAAACAACCTGTAGTGTGTGCAGAAGGCAGTTTTTGCCTTGTCCCCTGGCGCAATGCGGACCTGGTTGTACCCTGCAGTGAGATCAATCCTGCTAAAGACCTTTGTGCCTGCAAGTGTATCAAATAGGTTGTCAATCAGCGGCAGGGGGTATTTATTTTTAACTGTCACCTCATTTAGGGCGCGGTAGTCTGTAACCAGGCAAAGAGACCCTGTTCTGTTCTGAGGCTCGGCACAGACACACAACAGGAAATCCTAACCTTAGGATTGGATTTGTACTAAGTCTTGGTTAGATGACAGGGAAGGCAATTGTGTTTACCTTGCGGCCCTGGATGAATAATCTCTGCTAGGCGTGACTAGAGAGAGGCGCGGAAGTACAGAAGACACAAAGACAAAAATTTGAATAGAACTTAATTTTATTGGTGAATATGGAAATGGAATATATAGTGGTTGAGAATAACATAAAACACTACCAGGACAGTAGGATCACTTGCCGCAAGCATGAGTGGGGCAAGTGAGTTGCTGCAGAGTCAGGAAACCAAAAAATCATACTTCCTGAAGCAGAAGCAGTTCATTTTGAGAATTGAAAGCAAAGGCAAGAGATTTGTCTTTGAAATGGCCCACCAAAGGCGAAATCAAAACATGGTGAGTGCCATTATTCACAACAGACCCATCCTTCTTAGCTACAAAGAAGACCGCTGCTCTGTATGGAGAGAGCAAGGGGCAAATGAATCCCTTATCAAGCGCGTCCACAAGGTGCTGGCGGAGGGTTTCATCTTCTTTTGGTGTGAGATGGTATAATGGTTGTGCTTTTGGTAACAACCCTTGAAGTTGTACAGCGTGCTGGATCTCCTGGGGTGGAGGTAGTTGTTTGAGTGTTTCACTGAATACATCCTTGTACTCCTTGAGGAGTGCAGCTAGCGCTGGTGGTGGTGATGTTGACAAGGGAGGGACTGCAGATGGTTCTGCACGGATAACTTTGACTGAACATTGGTTAAAGTCTAGTCTCCCCCCTTGAAATTGTATGAACATGTTTCTGTCATTCTGACAAACATAGTGTCATGTAGTAGTTTGTTCATTTCCATGGGGTAAATCTGAAAACCCACCCCATTTCTATTGAGGGTGATGACAGAGGTATCCCAGTCAATGTAAGGGCGGTTATGCTGGAGCCAGTTGAGGCCAGCAATTACGTTGTGACTGAGGCCTGCCATGATTGGCCCAGAGAGCTTAACCTGGATGTTCCCCATTCTTACGGAGAAGGGTACTGTCTTGTGGGTGATGATAATTCTGCGGGAATCAGCTACATGTACTTCTTTGAATCTGCTGGGTACTCAGTCTAATTGTTGGGAGTCAGCAAACGCCTGATCTACCATGGTGTGATCAGCCCCGGTATCTACCAGCAACTTGTGGGTGTTCCCATGGAAACAGAAGGGATAGAACAAGTGTGCTACTTTATTTGCGGAATGAGCGGCTTGCAACATGGGGTTGTCACTATGGACCTAAAAACGTCTAGGGTTTCAACCTTGTGAAGATTGTAGTTGTGGGAGTTCTTTGCAAGCAAGGGCTGAGAGGGCGGGTCAGTTGGGGTTGTAAGGCCTCTTGTTGTTACAACCCCAGGCTTTTCCCTGGTCCTCAATTAGCGCTAGCTGGAGCTCCCCCTTGCGGGGGCATTTAGCTGTACTTTCCTGCTGGTGGGTTGGCAATGGCCCACTTAACCTTGGCTATTATTAGATGCAGGACGTGGTTGGGGTGGAGTCTCATTGGTGCGGCGGAAGCCCATTGAAGCCTGGTTACTGGCCTCTACAATGACTTTATAGCAGTTGTCAATAGAGGTGCAGCAGCCAACGGGAACCCACTTGCAAATATGGGGTTTTAACCCATTAACAATGAGAGTGAGCAACATGGCGTTCCCAATGGTCACTGCTTTGGGGGCGGCAGCAAGGGCTTGTTGCCACGCGGCAAGATACTCAGGGACGGAACCAGTCTGCTTGATGGCTAAGAGGGGAGTCCTCAAGATGATGGGAGAGAAGGTTTCACTATATCAGGACTTGGCGGCGTCTCAAAATGTTGCCCAGGTGACGTCAAACTCCTGGCTGGCCCAGTTGGTGAACCACACAGCGGCAGGCCCTGTAAGGCGGCCAGATGCAGTGGCAACCCACATGGACTCAGGAACCTGACAGATACAAAGACGCGTTTTGGTGGACTGGAGCCAACTGACAATGTCAGCTCCTTCAACACCGCCAGTTAAGGACTCTAGTTGGAGGTTGAGCATATGTTGCAATAGATCTGACTGTGGCAGGGTGACGCTAGCGTCACGCTGCCTGAGGCAGAGCCAATTGTATACACTGGTAAGAACTAGCTGATCTTGATAGATGACATAACCTTCAGGAATGTCCCCCTTGGGGATTGGAAGGAACATCTCTTGTTGTGGAGTAGCCATGCGGCCCGTACTCCGTCCTTTCTTGGGGGGAATTTTGTTTTTGAAATAAGTTGGAACCTACTTCTGCTACCACTGTTGCAACTGAACCAATGAGGGTCCAGTACTTGGAATTGAAGAAGACAACAGTCCAATAGGAAAGGACAGAATTTTAAGAATAAGGAATTGTTTATTGTAGGATATTGTGATTAATATCCTAAATGGGGAAGCCACAAGGCCAAAAGGGGGTGGCATAGTGGGGAGTTCATGTAGGGTTTGGAGTCAAGGAATAACTCGTGTGGGGATCAGCAGGTTGAATTGGCAACGCTCCTAATTAGGATGAAGTGCCCGCCATTTGACATTGCCTTAAGATTCATTCATAACGTTAGATACATCAAGGGGTGACTCATTGAGCGCCCCCTGTGTATCGTAAGATACGTTAGCAGGCAAGGTTTGAATCTCGGTTGCAACACCCCCTTGTCCCCTGCTTGTTGTCAGAAACCAGGACCAAAGCCTAGAAGAGGTCTGGCAAAAGTCTGCACAAACTACCTTTGGGTAGAGATGGTGTGGCAGGGGCGCAAGCAATTGTGGTGGAGCTTTTTGGTGTTCCCTTGGGTGTCTTTCACTTGGTAGGTGTGGTTATCATAGACTGCTGCTATTTTAAAAGGCTCCTGTCACAGCCCATACCAGAGTCCAGCTGGACTCCCACAGGGGAGACAGGCATGGCCTGGAAGGCCATGTACACAATAAATGCACTTCTGTCCAGATAGTTGGCTGCAGTAGCTAGGGGGCCCCAACTACCAGTATGGGGCACAACCTGGTCATCCAGCCCCAATACTGTTATATAGACAAACCCCAACTTACTGAAATCCTGAGCAGGAGGCACATTGGGTAGAGGGAGAGCAGTAGGAAACTCCTTTATAGTAGGCAGGAGATCCAGATGATGGGGTGTAAATACTCTAAGTCAAGAGTGTGGGGTGGATTAACTGAGGTAGCAGGAGTATAACCAGGAGGATATGGATAGGCAAGTTTATATTGTGTAGTGGATTCACAAATAAATGCAAGCAGAATAGTTATATTAGAGAAAAAATAGATAATTCCTGCAAGAAGATAATGGTTCCTGGGCATTTAGATTGTCTATTTCAAGATTTCAACAGTGAGGAGAATAAGTCCTCTTCACTAATTATACTTACTGGTAATTTTGTGGCCATTTGTGCCGCCAGAGATCTGATGGCATTATTTTCAACCAAACTTATAATTTTTTGACTGGAATTTGCGTACTTAGGCCTGGAGGTGGATGGTCATTGGTTGGTATAACAGGAAACTTTCTTGGGCTGCAGAAAGCAAAGTTTCCACTACTATTTATAGAGCCTGCAAGCAATCAAGCGCCCAACTGCACAATCAAACAATTGCACTCCCAATGTATCATTTCCTGATAATTAAGAGGGTCAAAATTGTTACTGGAATTAAAAGCCAGGGATTTGAGGCTTGCGTGCCTCTTGAATCCTGGGCCATTTGTTAGTTGAAAAGGGGTTTTTCTTGCTCTGAGAGATAATTGGTAAAGGTTTCCAGGATGGGGGTTGTTTGGCCTCTAAGAAGGCCAACTGGTTATCCATTGAATCCTGGGCCCTGATAGTACAAGTGGTTAGGCTCTAGTTTAGCAGAATTCTGATTGAAGGCATAGATAGGGACACCTACGGTGTATTTTGCCTCAAGGTGCCTCCTCCTTCCTCAATTTGTTTGTGTTCTATGTCTTGAGCTTTGGTGCACCACTGTGTCAGTGAGGGGGTATTATTAAGGGAGGTTTTTCAGGAACTGTGGACTGCAATCCCCCTGATCTCCCCCTGTTAAGCTATCAGGGGTTCCTAAGGCCAAGGTGCTGGGACTAAGCCAAGTGCCCCTGTTGATTCTTGCCTGTAAGATATGCAGGACAGTGGGTAGGTGTTCAGTCTACACAGTATTAGGGTGTTCTTATGAGAGTTTAGCAATCAGTTGAACCAGCAAGCTATTCAGGCGTTCTACGTGCCCATTGGCCTTGGGATTGTAGGGAGTTGTGAATATCATCTGGAGGGAATTATTGGTGCAGTACGCTTTCATGACATGCCTCACAAGTTCAGGTCTGCCATCCGTGATAAGGCGCTTGGGTTGTCCAAAATTGGGCCATAATTTCCTTGCCAATGAAGCAGGTGATGGTGGTGGCAGTATGATTAGTGGTTGCCTACACTACTGGCTAACAGGTGAAGTAATTGATAGTTGTGATGATGTATTTCTTGCCAAGTTTGTCTTCAGGGAGAGGTCTCACAATGTTAAGGGCCCACTGTTCAAAGGGTTTATATGACTTTGACAGGCAGGACTGACTTGGGTGGAGCAGGCTCAGACGTGTTCTTCTTGCACAACACTTGTATCAAGGAGTCACAGGATGTTCTGGAGCATACAGGGCCACCAAATTGTTGCAACTGAGTTCCCTGACTTGCCTGTCAACTTATCTCACAATACACAGGGGCCGCTTGATGTGCCACCCCTTGATGTATCTAACAACATGGTCCAATCTGATGGCAATATCAAATGGTGGGTACTTTATCCTAATTAGGAGCTCTACCAATTTGACTTGCTGGCCCCTGCACAAGTTATTCCTTGGATTTGAACCTTACATGGAACTTCCCACTATGCCACCCCCTTGTGGCCTTGTGGCTTTCACCATATGGTATATTAATCACAATATTCTACAATAAACAATAGCTTATTTGTATTTTTCCTGTCCTTTCTATTGGACTGTTGCCTTCCCTAATTCAAATACCAAATCTTCATTGGTTCAGTTGCAACAAAACATTGTGTTTCACAATTTTGAATAGGTTACATCCTCTGATGTGACCCAGGGTGCAGTGGTAGTGTAGTATGGTATCCCCTTGCTGTGTTGTGATAATTTACAGCGTCTTCTTGCCAGTCTGCCTGGTGGCAGACATTGCCAGTATTGGTGGTAAACTGGATTTTGTTGTCCTTCAGTTTGGAAATAGTTACAGAGTTGAGACCTTCATAACAAGTAGCCTCAGAACTCAGATAGAGCAAGGGCCAGTCTGAGTCCAGCCCATCATCTCCTGTGATGGATGCTACATATAGTCTGGAGAGGGCGTCAGCTGTGACAAGTTCCTTCCAAGGCTTATACTCAATATGTAACTGTTAAGGGTACAGGCGCTTGACCCAGCTGCCTGGAGTTGTGTCAAATGCAACTTAGTATTGAATTACTGAAGTGACTTGTGGTCTGTCAGGACACAGGGTGGAAAGGTAGCATCTTCCAGGTAATAACACCACTTCTCAACACATGCACAATAGCTGCTAACTCCTTATTATGTATGGGGTAGTGTTTCTCTGAGTTGGAAAGCTTCCTGGATTTGTAAGCCACAGGGAGAAAGACACATTTTTCATTTTCCACCCTTAGCACGCCCCCTATGGCCCTATCAGAGGCGCCAGTCTTAAGCTTGTACTGGCGGTTTTTATTTAGAAATTGGAGTACAGGTGCAGTTGTAAGCCTCTGCTTCAACATTTAACAGGCTTGGTCTCTTGCAGGAGTCCATTTGAAGAGCTGTCTGGTATTCAACAGCTTGGTGAGAGGTGCAATTAGTTCTCTGCAGTTGGGGATGAACTTGCGCACGTAGACAACCATGCTAAGAATGTACACGCCTGGCCCACATCAGTGGGAGGTGGCATGTTTGAAATTACCTTAATTTTGGCAGGGTCAGGCTTTATTCCTTGGGCAGAGATAGTGTTCCCAAGGAACAGAACCTCTGACTGGAGAAATTAAAATTTAAAGGGCTTTGATTTTAGCTGATTTTATAAAGGATGTCAAGGACAGCACTTATATGTTAGAGGTGTGTGGTTTGATCTTGACTGAAGACAATAATGTCATCAAGGTACACAACAACACATTTTCCAATTAAATTTTCCAATACTTTGTTCATCAAAATGGCAAAGGTGGAGGGAGTGTTGGTCATTACAAAGTTCATGACACAACACTCAAATAACCTGTAGTGTATGCAGAAGATAGTTTTTGCCTCATTCCCTAGTGCAATGTGGACCTGGTTGTACCCTGCGGTGAGATCAATATTACTGAAGAACTTAGCACATGTGAGTGTATCAAAAAAGCTGTCAATTAGCAGTAAGGGGTCCTTTTTCTTGACATTTACTTTGTATAGGGCACAGTAATTAGTCACCAATTGAAGGGACCTGTCTTTCTTGGCTATAAAGAAGACAGCGGCCCATATGGCAAAAGCAAGGGGTGGATAAAGCCCTTATCAAGTGTGTCTACAAGGTGTTGACAGAGGTTTTCCTCTTTCTTCGGTGTCAAGCAATAGAGGGGATGTGCATTGGGAAGCAACCCTTGCAGTTGTACAGCATGCTAGATCTCCTGTGGAGGGGGTAGTTGGTCCAGTGTTTCACTGAAAACGTCCTTATACTCCTCAAGGAGAGCGCAAGTGCTGGTGGAGGTGGAGTAGTCAAGGGGAGGGTTGCAGGTGGTTCTGCAAAAATAACTTCAACTGAGCATTGATTGAAGTCTAGTTTCCCCTCTTTAAATCATATGTGCATGTTTCTGTTATTATGACAAACACAGTATTGTGAAGCAACTTGCTCATTTTGACAGGATAGATATGAAAACCCACCTCATTTTTGTTGAGGGTGATTACAAACGCAATCCAGTCAATATATGGGTGGTTGAGTTGGAGCCAGTTGAGGCCAACAATGACTTTGTGGCTGAGTCCTGCCATGATAGGCCCAGAGAGTATCACCTGGATGTTCCCCATTCTCACAGAAAAGGGTACCGTCTCATGAGAAATTGCCACTCTGCAGGAGTTGGCTACACACACTGCTTTGAACTGGCTAGCCCTTGATTTAATTGTTGAGCATCTGCAAACCCTTTGTCAGCCATGGTGTGATTGGCCCCAGTGTTTACCAAATGTTTGTGAGTATTCCCACAAAAACAAAAGGGGTAGGTCAACAGGGTGATTTTATTGGAAGAATGGCTTTCCTGGAAGGTGGGGTTGTCACTATGGACCTGGAAGACGTCTAAGCTTTTGACATGGCACCCATTGTAATCACAGGGGTTGATGGCAAGGAGAGAGTGGTCAGGAGGGGTTGCAGAACCTCTTGTATCTACAATCCCCAGTCTTTCTCTGAATCCTCAATTTTCACCAGTTGGAGCTCTCCCTTGTGGGGGTGCTGCATCATATTCTCCTGTTGACATGGTTGGCAGCAACCCACCTGATTGTGGGCTCTGCCTGGTGCAGGTTGGGGCTGGGCAGGCGTGTCATTAGATCTTCAGAAGCCCATTGAGGCCTGATTGTTAGCCTCCACAATGGCTTTTTAACAGTTATTGGTGGAGGTACAGCACCCCATGAGGACCCACTTAAATATATGGGGCTTGAGCCTGTTAATAATGAGTGTCAACAACATAGCATTCCCATTAGTTACAGCTTTTGGAGCGGCAAAAAGGGCTTTTTTGCCACTCTGCAAGGTACTCAGGGACAGATCATGTCTGTTTGATAGCTAGAAGTGGGGTCCCCACAATGATGGGCAAGAAAGTTTTGCTGTAGCAAGACTTGGCGGCATCTCTGAAGGACGCCCAGGTGACTTCTTGTTCCTGACTGCCCAGTTGTTAAACCACATGGTGACTGGTCCTGTGAGGTACCCAGACGCGGTGGCAACCCACATGGGTTGGGTACTTGACAGATGTGAAGGAAGGTTTTGGTAGAATGGAGCCAGCTTACAATGTTGGCCCCTTCTACGCCACCTGCAAAGGACTTGAGCTGAAGATTTATCATGTGTTGTGACAGGTCCAACTGAAGTGGGGTGACACTTACGTCTTGCTGGCCTAGGAGGAACCTTTTGTATACACTGGTAAGTACTATTTGGTCCTGGTAAATAATGTACCCCTTGGGGATGTCCACCTTTGAGATTGAAAGGAAGGTTTCTTGATGGGTAGTAGTCATACAGCCTTTACTATGTTCTTTCTTGGGGGGATTTTTTTCTTATGTAGGTTTTGAACCTACTTCTGCTACCACTGTTGCAACTGAACCAATTAGAGTTCAGTATTTGACTGGGGAAGACAATATTCCAATAGAAATGACAAAAAAATGATAAGATGTAGTTATTTTAGAATACTGCAGTTAATATACTATATGGGGAAAGCCACCAAGCCACAAGGGGGTGGCATGTTCCATGTAAGAATTTGAGCCAAGGAATAACTTTTGCAAGATCAGCAGGTCAAATTGGTAGAGCTCCTAATTACAGGAAAGTGCCTGCAGTTTGATGCTAACATCAGATTGGTTCATGTTGTTAGATACATCAAGGGATGGCTCATTCAGCAACCCCTGTGTATTGTAAGATATTTTGGCAGGCAAGGCAGGAGACTCAGTTGCAACAGACTGATATATCTGAATTATAATAATGGGTGGATTTGACTGGTACTAAAACTTTAGAGGACCTGTGTATTAACATCAGCATTGCTGTTTTGGGCTTTTCCTTTACTCTATGGGGCGTCCTCTTGGACAGGTGCCATGTGTCCTGCTGTGGGAGCTTGTTAGTTAAAAGATAATCTGTCCATAAAAAATATACTTTAGATTGAATCTGTGTTTCATATATATTTTTAATTAGTTTGGGCTTTAATTTCCCTTGGTTTATCCTTGAATACTATAAGGATTTCTGTTTAATTAATTGAAGTGATAACATTTTAATAGATCATGTCTTGAAAAATTTCAAATTCTATTTGATTTTTTTTGTCTTGATATAGATATTAAACTTGAATTTTTTTGTTTGATTTTAGTTTTAGTAGATCTTCTTAATTATGTTTAATGTTTCCTAGCTTTCTTAACATCTAATCGAATCAGAGTTCAGACCCTGAAGTTATTTTTTTAATTCTACTAGTATGTCAGTAATTTTATCCCTGACTTCAGTGATTTAGGAACAATATATTTTTTGCCAAACAACAGCTAGAAACAGAATTCTTCAATGAATTTAAATATTAATGTTTTAACCACCACTCCCAAGAGCAGGAATTGAACCCAGGACTAAAGATTAATGTTAACTTTAACATATTTTAACACTTTATAATAGTATTTTATAATAATTAAAATTGAATTGAATATTCTAAATCATCTTTAAAAAATTAACAAGATCATAGAATATAGAACTATATACTTTTGTTCTGACTGGCTGGTTTTTTAGCCCCTGTTGCTATATTGCCACTCCAGTTTTAAAGACATTGACACAACTGATTGTTTTAAATATACCATCTATAACAACCTATTGTTTTCCTCTCACATAGTTTGCACTATTACTTGCTCCTCTTGCATCACATTTTGGTGGTTCTTATTGGTAATAATATCACTACCTTCCTCTCCCAACACCTCCAGTCCTATTGCAGCATAGTAAGAAGATGGTTATCATCTACTAAATCAAAATGATCCCCTCTTTGTTTTTAAAATCATCAGCTATCCTAGTTAAAAAAGCTAGAGTTTAGCTTTTTTTCTTGTTATAGAAACATTATATCCACTTTTAACTATTATTTACTTTAAGCTTTAATTTCATACTCCAATAGTCTTCTCTAATAAGAAGAAGCTTATACCTTCTCCTCTTCCTGATCCTCCTTGTTCTATCAGTCTTATCCAAAGAAGATTAAACTGACCATAATAACTGGTATAACTCCTCACTCAATGATGATCATACTGAAGAAGCCCTATCCAGTGGATAATTAAAGCATTGCACTGGTCACTGGGGGTGCAAGTACAACTACAGATGTTGTTGTAACAATGTTGTTTTAGCAGAGTTACAAGGGGCAAAATATTAAAAACTAGATAATATTCTTTATTGAGAGATAGGTATTATATACCCATTGTGAATTGTACAACCAGGAACCTGATAGTGTTGATCACACAGTGGAATAATGAAGGGGGTGGCTTCATCCTGGTAACAAGTCAAGCGCCAAAACAAGGTATCCACTTTAAGGAATTATCATCTGTTCATGTTGTTGGATTTGAGAATTTGAGTTGACTTCTAGTCTGGCTCCAAGTGACTGGATAGTCGGATTGCGGGTCACAACCCCACTTACTTGAAACCTTGCTGGCGGATCAAGCCTGCTGTTTCAACACCCCCCTAACTGAAGGTCAGCCTCCTCTGGGGTCAGGCTGTCAGGGAGGTTGTCAGGAGCCTGGGCGCCATACTAGACTAACTGTAGCTCTGTGGCATGAAGGACAGTCTCCCGCTGTTTCTGTCTTGCTATGCAGGATCTCAGGCAATCATAATGGAGGACCTTATATTGTTTTTTTTTCCTGAGTCTTTGTACAAGGTAAGTGTTATTTTTGTTTACCTTTAAGATAATTGCTGGGCCTAATTTCTTGGGTTTTAGTTTACTTTGTCAATCTTCATGACCCAAACTTTGTCACCAACCTCATGTCTGTTTTGAATGGGGATGAATGTCTTTTGTAGAAGCTTTCCTCTCTCTCTGCTTGATCACCATTGACCTCTATGACCTGGGGATCTGATCAAGGGTAAACCTTGCTTGGAATTTTCAGCTTGAGTCCTGATAATGCTTGGATGATATTGGGCTTTGTGCCATATACCAACTTGAAAGGGCTTTTCCCAGTGGATCTGTTCAAATGAGTCTGGCATAAAAGTAATGCAGTTGATTGCTGCTTATACCAGTCCTCAGGTGTCCCAGCGGTGAGCTTGGCCAAGGCTTGCACAAGGCTGCCATTTAGCTGTTCCACACATCCATTGGCCTGAGGGAGGTAGGGTGTTGTCACGGTGTGCTTGGCCCCATTCTTGGTGAGGTATACATTGGTATCTTCTGAGGTCAATTCTTTGCCTCTTTTGATTATCTGGAGTTTTGGTTGTCCAAACTTGCTGATGATTTCTTTCCCTATGAACCACCACACATCATTGCATGTATGTGTTTTTACTGCTTGTGCCACTGGCCAGCAAATGGCAAAGTTAATAGCTTGATGATTTATTTCTTTTTGTTGTGCTTTCCTGGCATGGGTTCTAAAATATCTAGGGCCCACTTCTTGAAGGGCAGTTGTGAGCAGATAGGCAGTACAGATTTAGGAGGGGTGTTGATTTTTTGTAAATTTCTCACATACTTCACATTGCTCTAGGACTTCCTGGACATTCCAGTATAGGGTTGGCCACCATGCTTTGTTTTTAAGGAATTTGTAGAGGTTATGGCTTTTGGAATGTCCTAGGTCTCTATGGTAAAGTAGGATGGTGTTCACTTGCTGGTGCATGGGGATATACTGGATGGTGATCTTGTTGGTCATTTTTCAATATAGGGTCCTGTACACGTCTACAAATAAGTGTTTGTTTTTGATAACTGTCTCCTTTGTAATTTCAGTGGTCCCAGGGAGGAAGCCCTTGTACTTTGTTCAGAGTACCAGGAGAGGACAGTCTGGGTCAATTCCATTCTTGCCTCTTGTGGCTCTAATGTACAGGCGCAAAAGTGCATCTTCCATGGCAAGTTCTGCACCAGGTTTGTACTATATGATCATGCTAACCTTTCTAGGAGTTCCATATATTGTGTTTGTAGGCAGGAGAGGTTTGCCTGGGTTTTAAAGTATATGATCAATTTGTTGTCATTCAGGGCTTTAAACTCCTCCTGGTGTTCTAATTAACAATGCCATTTGACCAAAGAATACACAATGGCCAGCAATTCTTTGTTGTGTATAGGATATTGGCACACCCTGTCTGTAAGTTTGTGTGATTTGTAGGCTATAGGTAGGAAGCCACCATCATTGTTTTTTATTTGTAGTGCTCCCCCAATGGATGCATTGGAGGCGTCTGTTTTCATTTGATATTCCACATCATGTTTGGGGTATTGTAGGATAGATGTGGTAGTGATTTTTCTTTAAGACGTCTGAAACAAAGGACATATTGGGGGGTCCATAAAAATTGGAATTGGCGCCAGTTATGACAGACAGAGATGTAGTCACAACGCCACAGTCAGGGATGAACTGCTGCACATAGGCGACCATTCCTATAAATGTGTGGAGCTCTGATTTGTTTTTTGGAGGTGGCATTTTTCAGATGGCTTGAATTTTCTGATTATTGGGTTTGATGAAGTCCTTTGAGACTGTGTGTCCCAGGAAGGGAAGCTTTTCACAGAAGAATTGGCATTTGGAGGGCTTGGCTAGCAGCTTGTGTTGCGCCAGGGTAGTAAACACTGTTTCCAGGTCCTTGTGATGCTGTTCTACCAAAAGGCTGTAGACAATGATATTGTCCATGTAGACTAAGGTGTGCTTGCAAATATGGGGAGCAAATACCTCATTAATGAAAGTCACAAAGGTTAAAGGCGTGTTTTTCATTCCAAAATTGAGCAAATGCACTTGTACAATCTGTACTTAGTGCAAAGCTGCTTTGTATATCTTCTTTCTTGATGCAGATTTGATTATAACCTGTGTTAGGTCAATTTTGGAGAATACGGTGGAGCTGCCTAGGGCATAAAAGAGGTTGTCAATTAGTGGGACCTGATAGAAATTCTTGATGGTGACTTCATTGAGGGCTCAGTAATCCGTGGCCAATTTGAGGTTACCATTTTTCTTTGCCACAAAGAATATAGCGGCGCCAAAAGGAGACTGTGAGGGGCGGATAAGTCCTTTCTCAAGTGCCTCCTTGAGGTAGGCACATATGGTGTTTTCTTTGATTGGGGTGATTTGGTAGATGGGTTGTGCTTTAGGTACTGCTCCTTTGAGTTGGATGGAGTGTTGTATGTGCTTCTCAGGAGGTAGTCCTGGTAGCGCCTCATTGAAGATTTCAGGATGGCGGGCCACAATGTTGTAATCCTGAGGTGTAGTGATATACTGTTGATCTTTGAAGTGTATGATCTTTTACTGGCAGGAGTCCCAATCAATTGCCTTTAGGTCCATCTTTTTTCCCAGGGTTTCAGTAATGCACACAAAAACATGGTCACACGGGAGTTAATCCACTGAGTCAGAGTAGACCTGGTGATTAATGCCTCCATGCTTGATGGTTAATAATGAGGTTGCCCAGTATATGTGGGGATTATTCCTTCATTGCCAGTACAGTCCCAGTACAACATCAAATTTGGGGAAGTCAATGACGGGTCCCTGGATAGTGGAGTGCAGGTTCTCTAGCATGATGGAGAAAGAGGCTGTTTCCTTTGTCACAGTGATGTGATGTTCATTGGCTAGGGCCACATTTTTAATCCCCAAAGGATTAGTGGCCAGCTTGAACTTTTCCATAAAGCTGCTGTTGACTAGGCTTCAATCTGTGCCCAAATCCAGAAGTACTGAGCCTGTGTAACTGCAAAAACAGAAAGTATAGGACATCAATATATTAAGATATCTGGCAATGGTGTAAAGTACTGGGTCTTCTGAGGGCACTTGGATCATTGGGTATTTTCCATGTCCTTGGGGTGTTACTCATTGTTGAGCAAGTTGGAAATGGTACAGGGAGAGCTTGGCTTGCTTAATGCTCTTCCTGGGCTTTTCCCTAGTTGCAATAGCCTTGAGTGGCAGTGATACAGAAATGGGTACAATTTCACTACCAATTGTTCCCGCTTCCATGCCCATTTGAGCCTGCAGGCTTATGTTTTGAGTTGTTGTTGTTTCCAGGAGGCAGGAAATTGGTGCGCCCAGTTGAGTAAGAATATTTGGGTCTCTCTCTTCCAAATCTGCGCCTTGTGGAGGGTGTTGGGTTTTTGCTCCACCTTCTCTTCTTTGCAAAATAGGCTTTGTAGATTGGTTACTTGGTCCAGGTTCATGTGTCTCATTACATGCAATTTGAGGGCGTTGTAGTACATGAGGTGTGTGGCTGGGGTGTCAAAAGCCATATCAGAGGGTGCACGTAAACGGAGTTCCTTGTGGGAACAGGAAAGTTCTTTCATGGTGCCTGTCTGGGTTAATTTATTTAATTGTCAAATGATCATGAGTGTGGTGTCCTTAAGCACAAATCTTGCCAAGAAGTCTTGTTTGAAGGTATCCCAGTCCTTCTCAGTGTGTTCCTCATGCCGCTTGTTGCACCAGGTGCCAGCGTCATGAGTCAATCAGATGGAGATTTCTGCAATCCAAAATTGTTGTAGCATTCCATTTGGGCCAGCTTGCTTTGGGAAAATTGGATCAATGCGGCAGCATTGTTGTTATTGGCCCCAGCAAAGGATTCCAGGGCAGTGCTTCAAAGTCTTTTGGCTATGTAGGCTGGCATGGTATTTTCATCAATTGTACAGGGTGCGGCAGAGGGTGCCTGGAAGAACCCTTGGGTAGACAGGGCATTGAACATGTGAAGTGGTATCACCATGTTCTGACAGAGGACAAACATATTGGGTATCTCAGTGCCAGATGTGTACGGTGTCCAGTCCACTGGGAGGCCAGACATGATTCTATTGAGGATTTGTTGGCCGCAGCAATTACAGGCAACAAGCGGGATTTTAGTGGATAAAAAGTAGGAAGGAGAACCTACCTGTGCTACCAATGTTTTAACTGTGCTGTTTTAGAATATTTGCAAGGGGAAAAATATTTAGAAATTAGATAATAATCTTTATTGAGAGATAGTGATTGTATAGTCATTTTGAATCAAGAATAACAGGAACATAATTGCGTTGATCACATGGTCAGATGATGAAGGGGGTGGCTTGATCCTGGTAACAAGTCAAACACCAAAACAAGGTATCCACCATAAGGGATCATCATTTGTTCATGTTGTTGGATTTGGTAATTTGAGTTGACTTCCTAGTTTGGCTTCAAGTGACTGGGTAATTGGATTGCAAGTCACAAACCCGCTTACTCGGAACCTTGTTGGTGGGTCAAGCCTGCTGTTTTTGCAGTGTAATAAATATGAGCCTCAATAAAGAGGTAAGAAGAAACATCACATTGCCTTTGGCTGTGGGCCCTATCAGACTGTTACTTCTGATAAATACAATAAAATTTTCCTGGATGCAGGCTATATCAAGGTCACAGGGTTTCCTGTACTTTCCTGATGTTAGAATACTTAGGATACCATCTGGTAGATGATAAAATACCAAAGTCTGCAGATTTCTGACAGAATTAAACCAAAATATATTTTTAATAAATTTAAAATTTTTTGTTTTAAATTGTGTTGCATCTGAGTTGGGTTTTTAATATGAGTTGATTACTCTTACATATGAATGAATTTGCTTATTGCTATACCTGGGACACTATTGTATTAAATAAGACCCTTATATTTTTGATTAAAATATCTTTGAGCCTGTTGGACTTCCAAATCAGGTTTTTGATTCCCCTTGATAAAATTTTACTCAGCAATGTAACTGTATAGCGCCAGAATTTATGCAATACCCCACCCCTGAATTACCAGTATTGCTGTTAAACACCAATCTTGTGTATACCCTCAAACTACCCCATACCCCTAATATTATAGTTAACTGATAGTATGTAAATTGGCCTATAGTCAATAAATCTACTCAGTTATATTTAAAACCCAAATATTGAACATTTATATCATTCTGATTTATTCCCAGAATTTAATATAAACAGTAAGAAATTCTATACAAGCCTGTAAGATTATAACCTCTGTCTTTACAAACCAACACAACTTGTAGAGCCCCAATTCCCAAGGGTTATATTACAACACTTTTATTAAGCAATTATGGATGTCCTTTTAAAAATCAAGGGGTGTATGAGTTATGAAATCTTGTTGCTCTACTGAATCTCATGCTTGTGGGTGGTGAAATAATGGTTGTATTTGAGATTGGGGTAGATTAAATCTTATCACTGTGTCTATTTTAATCATTTGAGTAAAATATCATTTGGCCAAAGCCCTGCCCTGCCACAAATCTGTGTATTCTTTGAAGGGTATAGCAGCAGAACCCCCAATTCAGCACTCAAAGCAAGCCATTCTGCTGGGTTAAACTTGCCAATGGTGGATCACCTTGCCAGAGAGGGCATAATTTCCCTGGAAAGCTCCTCCTTTATTAGGCCCCTCCAAAAATCTGGGTCCTAGCCCTTGTACTAATAGAGCCATTGAGTGCTATATATCTTTCCTGCCAATCAAACGGTTAGAAATTAGATACTTATTTTTTTAAAGGAGAAAACTATTATTAGCTTTTTAAGGAATTCATTAAAAGTAACCCAGTCATAGGAAACTGGGGAGAGTGTCACTAGGTGTAGAAGTGTGACTGTACAGCAGTCACTTTAAATATTTAGCCAAATAAACTTGCCAATATATATTAAGTCATTACATTATATTACAGATTTTATATGGATAGATTTATGAAGATCTCTAATTAAGAATTCTTGGATAAATATAGTATCTGTATAAGATAGATGATAATATTCCTGGTACTTAATTAGGCCTTACTAATTGACAAGATTAAAGTAAGATTGGCTGATTCAAGCTTGGAAATTAGGTGCCTCACAAATGGATCAATTGGCATCAAATTTTGATTAATTAAGTACCCAGGAAAATGAAAATGAAGATTTAATTATAGGGTTAAAATGGTCTTGGTTGTTTTAAAAAGAAAGGTTAAGTTTAACCTAAAGTTAAACCCCAAAATATGGTTAAAAAGCACTATGCCAGCAAATCTATTAGAATAAAGTGCTATCTGCACCACCTAAACAATTTTAAAGTGTCAAGGCGCCACCCAGAGGGTGTGTGAGGCACTGAGGCTGCCTGGGAAATTTCCTGGGGCCTGCAGTGGCGCCTGGTTTGAGTTTCAAACCATTTTAATGGGTTTTAAGAGCAAAAACGCAATTAGAGCAAAAACTACTAATTAAGAAAAATGTGTCTAGTTAGCCATGAGTGATCAGTTATTTCAAGATTAGAGCAATAAATGCTTAGATCAGAAACTTTAATATTCTACAGAGGTTTAATGCAGGAAGTTGGAACCCTTCAAGCCAAAAAGGTACATGTTAACAAAAGGAATCAGGTGATTCTGGGATGTACTAAGGAACATTTTTATAGGTTAATAATGAGGATATGTTTTTGGAAAAGATCTTTTTAGATGGCACTGCTATGACATAGGCCACATTTTAGGCATCACAGTGAGATTCTGGAACCAGAGGTGTTTTCAGCCAAATATACCTAAAATGATATATAGATGAAAACAAT
Source organism: Entomophthora muscae (assembly GCA_014839935.2). Lineage (NCBI taxonomy): Eukaryota > Fungi > Entomophthoromycota > Entomophthoromycetes > Entomophthorales > Entomophthoraceae > Entomophthora > Entomophthora muscae. The sequence continues at coordinate 28,882 of QTSX02000864.1, forward strand.
TATACCAAATAAAATAATCTGGTTGACAAATGACACTTTCCTCACTTTGCTTTTAAGTTTATATGTCTTCTCAATTTGTGTTCAGCAAAGCAATATTTGGGGAGTTAAGAGTAGAGAATGCAGTGCTACAACAGGAGGACCCTCAAAAGTCTCTGGAAAATCTTAGGATCTTGAAGCAGCCAAGACTTTTCCCAAGGAATCACTGGTAGAGGTGAAAGTCACCTTTGAGAGCTTTACACCTAATACTTTGCCAAGAAAGGGACACCTGCCCAAGGAAATAAAATCTGCACCTGGAACTTATTGAATCTTCTGTTTGGGTTTGAAAGAATCTTCTAACAAATGAAATCAGCATAGAATTGTGGATCAAATGACTTGGACTACAAGAAGATAAAAGTGTTAAAATAATGACAAAGTAAAGGAAAGGCAATAAGGAACTTAGCAGTAAGGTATCCAATCTTGAGGTAAATCTTCCCAAAATTTTACATTAAGAGTTGTCCAGCAGTAAGAGTCTTTGTGAAAACAGACAGGGTAAGTGGTATTGGATAGGCCCATATACAATACAAGGAAAGTGTGGCAGCAACACTGGGAAGCACCATTGAATTCACTTGGGGGACATCCTCAATGAATCTGTGACTATCATGTTCATTAATATGGAAGCTCCAGGGATTGTATGACCATATTTATTAATACAGGCCATTGATTGTGCTACCAAAGGGATGAACTTCTTCACATATACTAGATTGGGTCAATCATCAAAGATGGCACTGGTTTGGGTTTAATAAATGATCCATAGGCAGATGGTTGACAAGTGCTCTAAAAGGGCCATGCTCCTTTTTCTAACAAATCTTGGAAAACAGGTCAAATTTTGGGTTAAAGTGCAATCATAGTTCTAGAAGGTGATAAGGAGCGCCTTTTGGGGAAGCTTCAAATATGGAATTAGGAAAGAAGAGAAGTATCTTTTATTGGATGATATTTTAGACTTATATAGATTGGGTTGTGGCAGAGATTTAGTTGGATCAAACCTAGGGGTTGGTCATGTGCGGGATGGGTTTGAGCCACTAGATACTTGTATTGTCATGTGATATTCCTTGGTTACCATTCTTGGTATGAAGAATAGTATATTGGAAGGGCACCAAATTGGGAAATGGCTGGATGTTAAGTAGGTTGGCAGTAGCCAGAATGCTTGTACTTCCAGATCCTCACCACACCCCCCTTAAGGGGTTACTCTGGTGCATCAGGAGGGGGTTTTGTTTTAACAGCTGCCGCCTGATGCTACTGGAGCTGTTTACTAGTTGGAACTAGTCTGGTCAAGTGTTCTCCTTTACTAAGACGGAGACGGGTTCTGTGATTTTTCTTGATGACAGGGTCTTTGGCACCTTGCAATTTTACTAGATAGGTGTTGTGATCTGGTCTGTACTTGATGATTCTTCCTGGTCCCCTGTGTACTGAGTCTAGTTTCTTTCTGTTGCCAGTTAGAACCCAGACAGGGGAGTCAATGGGAAGTGGTTCCTCTGTGGAGGTTACCTTTTGTGTTTTGAGCCTTTTTATTTCTGCTATTTTAGCTTAGAGGCGTATGTGTTGTAGATTTTGTACTTTTTCTACTGTGGGGGGTTTCCCAGGGGGATCTTTATGTATGGCTGCTTGTTGTGGGTAATTATTTCTGGTTTGTATCCATAGGTTAGCTCAAATGGTGAATATCATGTCCCTTGATTGGTGTGGACCCAGGATACTAGTAATGCATGTATCATGTATAGTGGCCATGTGTGTTTAGCTTTGCCATCCATTATTTTCTCTAGGGTCCTAGTAAGGCTGCCGTTTAGGCGTTCCACTCTGCCGTTGGTCTGTGGCCTGTATGGAGAGGTTGTGTAATGTTTAATGTTTTTGGATTTTAAGTTGTTGTTTACTACGTGACCTGATAACTTGGTTTATCCATCAGTTTTGATGTAGTCTGGAGTACTGTAGTTGGCTATGATTGCTTTGTTAATGAATTGGTTTATGGTTTCTGCATTATGGTCTTTTGTTGCCCTGTAGATGGGCCAGCGTGTGGCAAAGTTTATGGCTAAAATTAAGAAATGTTGGTTTGTCTTTGTTTCTGGGAAGGGGCCCACTACGTCTAGCCCCCAAACCTTGAATGGTTCAGGGTCTGGTACTGGGCTGACTGTTGGCTGGGGAGCCTTTGTGCTGGTGTATTTCTTGCATACTGTGCACTTTTTCAGAACATCAACTATATCCTGTTTGAGGTTGGGCCACCATACTATCTCTTTTAATGTGAGGTATAGATTGTTAGCCTTTGTATGTCCTAGTAGGCAGATATGTCTTAATATGGTGTCAACTCTTTGTGCAAGTGGGATGTATGGGACATGTTTGTCATTAATGATTTAGTATACCGTGCCATTTGATACGTGGAAATGTTTTTCATTCCTTACTAGCGTATCATGGGTTAGTTGATGTGTGGATGGATCCTTTCCTTTTGTCTTGTACTCAGTGTTGTACAGGTTTGGCCAGTCAGGGTCCAGGTGGTCAGGGTGATCCTCTCTAGGCTGACATAGTCTAGAGAAAGCATCAGCCGTGACCAGATCTGACCCCTTTTTGTATTGGATGTCCAAATTAAGCTGTTCCAGCAGGGACATCCATTTGGCTTGTTGCCGTGCAAGTGTGTTCTGAGTTTTGAAATATATTAAGGATTTATGGTCAATTAGTACTCGGACGTTTAAATGTCCTTCCAGATAACATCTCTATTTCTTGCATGTGTGATATATTGCTAGCAATTCCTTATTATGCATTGGGTATTTCTTCTCAGAGTTGGTTAGTTTTCTACTTTCATAACATACTGGCAGGAAGTCTTGCTGCACTGGCTGGCAGATGCGCAGGACTGCGCCAATGGCGGTGTCACTGGAATCTGACTTGAGCTGGTAGCACCTGTTGTTATTAGGGTATTGCAAGATAGGTGCTTCAATCAAAGCTTGTTTTAATAATTGGAAATTCTTGTTGCATTCTGGTCTCCAGATGAATTTATTTTTGGCATTACCCATGGTTAAGTCATTGATTGGTGAAGTGAGTTTTCTGCAGTCTTTGATGTATTTCCTTAGGTAAGCTTACATTCCAAGAAAGCATCTAACTTGTTTAACAGAGGTGAGGTGTTGCATGTTATTTATGGCTTTTATTTTGTCATTATCTGTTTTAATGCCACCGTCAGAGACACTGTGGCCCAAGAACAGGAGTTCCTTTTCCATAAATTGGCACTTACTTGGTTTTGCGTAAAATTTATGCTTTGCAAGTCAATCAAGTGTCTTTCAGAGATGCGTGAGATGTTCCTCTTCTGTTTTTGAGAATATGATGATATTGTTGAGATAGCATAATGTATTTGGAAGACTGTTTAGTGCTTGGTTCATCATGGTGACAAACGTTGCGGAAGCATTGATCATCCCAAAGTTTATTACCCTACCCTCAAAGAATCCAAATTGTGTAGCAAACACAGTTTTTGGTATGTCCTTTTCCTTTACTTCAACTTGGTTGTAACCTGAGGTGAGGTCAATTTTGAAGAAAATTTTGGCTCCTGAGAGTCTTGCAAAAAGATCCTCTATAAGTGGGAGAGGGTATTTATTCTTTACTGTTATTGCATTTAATGTTCTGTAGTCAGTTACTAGACGCAGAGTACCTTCCTTTTTCTTTACAAAGAGCACTGCTGCCCCCCACAGGGATTCAGATGGAGGAATGAATCTTTTTGCTAGATTGTCTTCAATGCGTGTTTTGAGGGTTTGAGTCTCCATGGGAGAGAGTCTGTAGAGGGGTGCAGATTTGGGCATGGCTGTCAGGGATCCAGCCTGTGGGGGGTTGCTGGGAACTTACAGGCGGACGGTCCATGGGCCCGGCAGGGAGGGCCCACTACAAGATTGGGGCCAACCTTACAATATAAGATTACAATTTGCCCAGGAGAGCCCAAGGTCTGCTGACAGGTACCATAGAATCTATCAAACCGGTAAGAGTGATGTACATCACTCCAAATATCTGAGTGGAAGTGGATTCATTGGCAGCAACAGATTCTTGCGGGCAGTTGGGCTGCGGGGTGAGAGGCGGAGTCATTGGGACCAATTACACGGGCAGGTGGCTGTACTTGTTTCGGAATAGCAGGGGAGGTATAGTGATTTTGTGGCCTTCCCTGTAAACAGTCTTGGTCTCTCTAGTTCTTGCCTCAGGGTTGTAGATTAGGATTTCCTCTAGGGTAAAATCCAAATATGCAGGGTTGGGGGGTACTCAGTGAAATTTACTGGGCCGTAGGGAGCTCCTGGTGGACAATAAAGGTTGGGCAGCTGGTCCACAGTTTCTTGGGGTTGATGGGTGTGAGGTGCAGAACTGCAGGAGGTAGAATTTAAATGAAATAGAACTAATATCAAATATGGAATAACCTTGTCAAACCAAAGGTTCATGTCACTTTATTGCAAGAATGGTGATGGGCAACTTCCTGGTGGTCAAGGGTATAAGTATGCCCATCTGTCATGGGTGAACTTTTACAAATTTCTTTGGCCCAGGTGTTACCGTCTACCAGGTTTTTCCAGTCCAAGGTGGCATCCATTGCGGGAGTTAATTCATTGGCTGGTTTGAACTGAGAATATTCAAATTCCCTTGTTGGGTTGTGGGATTGGTCATCTCTGGGCGGCTTGCATTCTATAGGAAGTTTCTTTGTTTCCCCTTCTGTGGTGGCCCAAGTTATTTTGGGTTCTTTGGCTAGGCCTGCCTGCTGATTGGCTGGGTTAACAGGAACCTTTAATATGGGGAGTGTTGATGTAGGTGATTTTGACTCATCAAGCTTTAAAAGATTCCAAAGTCAAATCTTGTTCTGGTTCCTGCCCAAGAATCTGCAGGCGGCAGGCGGCTGATCCTGCGGGCTGGCGGTCTGCATTGTGACAGAAATCACTGGATAATATGAAGCTGTTTCTAAATGATGGGGGATTACCACCCAAATCCACATAGAATTGATTATTAATCATCAACACAGCTTCAGATATTTTTTTGTGAAATTTCCAAGTGTAGCTCCAGGATTAAGTAGAACAATTAGTCCAAACCAGAGTAAACCAAGATAAATGACCTGGGAAAGCATCAATGCATCTTCAGTGTAGAATTCTGGGCATTGATAAGTGACACAATTTTCAGTTTCAAGAATGGGGGAGGAGCTACAAAATTGGTTGGCATGAAATTGACATTTGGCGGCGCCAACAACAAAGTTCCAGATGCTGGGCCCCATCTTTCTGAAATGATTCTGTTTAGAATCAGATTGTACGGGATATACCACAACCTGATCACAGAACACATTTTTAAAATTAGAACTTGGGATAATTGATTTTTATTGAGTAAATTTAGGAGGACTCAACTCTTAGAGTTGAAACAGGGAAAATTATTCAATATATATCAGAAAAATTGACTAAGCAATACCACCTGAGTCTTGATCTCCTATTCCTTTGGCATCTTCAGGTATGTATCTAGTCCAGGTTGCAAAGAACCCTTGCGTGACCAGTTTCTGACAACCATGCTGATTAATGAGCTTATATTGGGTGATCCTCATATTACGTCAATTTATCAACATCAGTTTACAAGGGGGAACTGGTTTCAGCTGGAATACTGGAGCAGCCGTGACCCATTTTTGATCAACCATTTGGTTTAAATCCGTTAACTTGGTCACTTTCAATACAGGTTTCCCGGCCTTCTGTGCCTTCTTACTTAGACAGACAATACCCAGCATTATGGAACTTACTGTGACACGCAGGGTGTCAGGGTTTGAATCCCGTAGTTGAGGTTTTTCAGTAAGCATGGTCAATAGGAGTTTGTCACTTGTGATAATGGTTTAACATAGGTCAATGTCATGCTTGACCTCTTGTTTGGGGGGGTAACTCTGTGAGTTCTTCTTTGAATACATGAGTGTATTTGTTTAGGAGTGCCTCAAGTTCTGGTCATTTTGATTTTTGTTATTTGTATGTTATTGGATTTGGTGTACCTCATTATGTGGAGAGTACTATCTTTATTTAGATGTTCCAAGTCATCCTGGTTTATGACCTGGACAAATACTGTGTCTCTTAGAATGAGGTTGTTGGGTTCTTTGAGGATGTTAAAATTCACTCTGTTTTGTTTGATGGTCATGGTTTTTGTTTTCTGACATATGCTGGGGTTCACTTGGGTGAACCAGTCCATGCCTGCTACAATGTCATAGTTTATGTTGTTCCTGACAAGTCCTTTGATGGACGTTTGTATGCCTTGGAGGTCAATTCTGAAGGGAGTTGTTTTGCCTTTGAGTAGAACCTTTGATTTATCTGCCATTCTGGGGTATTTGAAGTTGGATTTGACAACTGGTATTTTTTACTTGGTTACAAAAGGTTTGCTAACCATATTGTGTTGTACACCAGAGTCAAATAAAATTTTGTGTGTATGTGATTTGTAAGTACATGGATATACAAGAAGTTGTGAGTGATCTTTAATTTTTAAGTTCATAAAAATGGAGGATTGCGGGACACGTGGGATGCAAGCAGCAAAGTTTGTGCCTTGGTACAATTTCTTGTCAAGTTGGGGGGAGACAGGGGCACTTAAGCCTGATCTCCTCCTCTTTTTCCTGTTCCTTTGTTTTGAGACCTTTAAGGTCAGAGAATGTGGGGACAGATTCATAGTGGGTTGCTATTTCAGCTTTGTTTACTTTGGCAGTGTCCTCTTTCTTGGGACAGGATTGGTTTGCGCTTTGGCTGCAATTGCCATTGTTGTAATTGGAGTTGCTGTTTGTCGCAGATCCTGAATGGATTAGACGTTAAGAAGTCCACCTAGGGATTAAGCAACAGAACAATCACGTGATTGCTCTATTGCATCCTGATTTTACTAGGGATAAAGACGTTTAAAACGCCTCTAAAATGGGTGTTTGATTTGTCTTTCAAATGCGCATAAGGCACAAACTTTACTTCTGTGGTTAATAATAGAACAGCAAAGTTATTTAAATCTGCCTCCTTAAGGAAAGGCGCGTGAAACTGGTCATTCTCTTGCGCGGGACTTTCAGCTGTGCCAATCCACTCTCCTCCATTAGGGAAGTCCTTCTATCTGTGCCTCCCTGCCCCTGGTGGCAATTCCCCCACCTCACACTATATAAGTGCAATACTATTATAATAAACACCAGTTTTGTCTTTACATCTTTATATTATTCTGTCCTTTTACAGGCTGCTACTATACCATCAACAGGTATAGTAATAAAAATTAGGTCCCTGAATAACTGTTTGTAGAAACTAGCAACCCTTTGCTGCAACTTTTACAACATTGGCGCTCATGTCTTTCAACACCACCAGCCCCCACCCCCGCGGTCCTTTCAATGAGGAGGGAGGAATGCCCCTGACTGAGTCTCCTGCCACTGCTTCACCCTACCACCAGGCACTAGCCTTCACTGCTGCCAATGCTCATGCTGGGGAAAGAGCAGGCGCTCCCTATGACCTGCCCACTCTCAGTCACTTTATGCCTGAACACCAACGTCCTCAAGCCATTGTTTTTGGTCAAACAATGCTCTTCCAAGCTCCTGCTCCTTGGAAATGGACGCCAATTCTTCCCCCCAAGGATGCCATCTGTAATACCATCCACACATGAACTCTGGTGCTGCTGACAATGGTGCTTGCTCTGAGCATCTTGCTCTTCAGCAACTTTCTCCTGAAAACTCTTTGGTATGCTTCCAGAGCCTCTCCCAAGCCAACCCCAACCAACTTTGACAAACATCTGCACTGTTGAGCATATCAAGGATTACTTTTAAAATTTTAACCATGCTGCTGTATGCCATAATCAAATGCATTTGAGTTGCATTCAAATCCTGGTGAATGATCAAGGGATACTGATGTCCAACCAACAATTGTTTTTTCAGGTCCTCTACTATGAGCTTGGTTTCACTTTACCACCATTAATCAGTACCTTGCTGAAGTTACTAACGCCCAAAATACCATGCTTCAATGGGTTGACACCATCAAGAGAGAAATAGCCAAGCTGTTCCCAGTGAATGTGGTCCAGACCCTCACCCATCAGGGTGTAAATGCCAATTGAATTAGTGTGGTGACAAGCCATGTGCTTGAAACTGTCCCCATGGTTCAAATCCTGGTTCATGAGGTGGGATTCATGGGCCATTGCCTTAACACCACCACCTCAGTCAACTCACCACCTAATGCCATGGACAACTCCCCTTCCAGTCACCTTCTTAGTTGTGACTTCATTAAGCTCTTCAATCACTACAAGAAGATGCAAGCAGAACTGGTCTAACAGAGTGCAGACCTTGCCTTCCTGTTTGATGGCTACCACACTGTGTCAGAGCTTCAGGATTGTCTCAAACTTTGCCAATCACATGACAGAGCTGACAGCCAGACCAAAGTCAGGAAGGACAAGGAAGTAATAGCCTTGCTCCAAACTGAGCTTTCCACCCATGAAAAGTGCATCACCTTTCTGGAAGACAACTTGGATATCACCTGTCAGGAAGACAAGGTCTACCAAGATGAGCTGGACAAGCAATGACTTCTCCTGGACGCCTTCCAGAGCCAATTTGATAGGATAGACAGTAAGATTATGGACTTCAACTTACAGGCTATGTCCATCAACTCCAAGAGTCACCACAGTCCACAGAGGTCCTCTAGTCCTGAGTTCTATCATAACTACAAAAGCAATGATGACCACACTTGGTTGGATCCCAACACTGTACAAGTATTAGAGCCAGTACTGGAGTCTGAGGATGACGTCCTGGCCACCCCTGAAGCTTCTGGAGCTGCTCAAGACAGAGAAGATGAACGTGAAGCCCAGCAAGAGGAAAATTTTTATTGCGCCTCTGAGGCTAGGTTTGCTGCCTCCACTCTCAGCTGTTCCTGTCTCACCCGCTCTCCAGTGAGAATCACACCTGCTCCCCTCCAACATGGCTCTAACAACTTCAAATCAGTCAATCTACCCAAGTTTGACTGCAAGAGCAATGTGGCCATGTTCTTACGTCTGTACCAGAACTCCATGTATGGCGCAGACAATACCATGAGGGACTCCACAATCATCAACTGTTTGGACCCCAAGACTCAAACCATTATCTTGCTGCGTCTCACTGAGAATGGCTGGACCTTTGCCAACGTCTCCAGGGCCTTGACAGAAGAATTTGTTAGCCAAGAAGCACTTCTTGGTTGCAAGATGGACTTTGCTGACACCAAGTTAAAGGTGGGGGAAACCCTAGAAGACTTCACTTATAGGTTCTATCTTGAAGCTCAAACTCTGTTGTCTATGAGTGTGGTGCAGTTTATTGATGTGCAGTCAGCACTCCTCAATGCTGTATGTGTCAACCGGGAACTATCTCTGACTCTTAAGTTGGGCATTTACAACGCTCACACCGTACCAGATCTGATCTGCCTCCTAAGCACCTACAAGGAGGAGTTTGAAGTCCCTCTTCCTGAAGGCCGCCCTTGCCAGCAAGATGAGCATAGACCCTGGGTGACTGTTGAGATGCCCAAGCCTTCTGACAAGGTTGGGCCTGCTCCAGTCAACAACGCCCCCGTACTTGCTTTAAATGTGGTATGGCTGGTCACTTCTCTCAGGAATTTAGGAATCCACGCCAAAAAGTTCACCATGTAGGCATGGAGGACACTGAGGAGGACTACACCAAGGACGCTGATATTGAGGAGGACGATGAGGACCAGTCAAAAAACTACTAAGTAGCCAGGACAAGGAGAAATCCTTGGCTGCCTTTGTAATTTCAACACCCTCATCTCCCCCCACACCACTGCCCCCCGGCAGACCAGATCAGAGGCCTGCAGCCTTGCCATCTTCTGAGACCAACCCTAAGGATGAACCCTTTCTGATTGACTTTAACTCCCAACCAATACATGAGGATATGGAGTCTGATAGAGCTCAAGAGGACCTCCTACATCAAGTCCTCACTTTTAACACGTGAACTCATTGGACTACACTTTGCCCTGAGGTGGTTATCCCCCAAATAGCTCAGACAACAGTGTGCTTACCCTATGCCAAACAACTGGAATAACCAGGCGTTGAAGTCACCCATGAGGAGGACAGTGCTGAACAACTGGCCAAGCTGCTCCGCACAGTAAACGTCTCAGCACCGCTAGAATCCCTCAAGGAAGTAAGCCCAGCTGTGGGAGCTGCCATGGCTACCTTCCTGGAGAAGTTCAAAGGACTAAGAGTACACCAGGTCTCAAAGATTGTGGAGATCAGATAGGACCGCCAGGATTGCACCTATATCAACCTGGTAGTGAACAAGACTCATGTCTGGGCCATACTGGATACTAGTGCCCCTGGGAACATTATATCCTCACAGCTGGTTAAGAAGCTTAAGCTGGCACCGGACTTGGCCTACCATGAAGAGTTTGGTACTGCTGGGCCAAAGACCACTAGAGCAAAAGGAGCATACTCTTCTCTCTCTCTTTGCTTTGGGAAGCTGATGGTCACTGCTCCTGATATAGTTCTGGAAAACAACAGCTACAACATTCTTATTGGGACTAGCTTCATGGTCCAGTATGGCACTGTGACCAACCATGAAGACCATACGTTTGGGATATTGGGCCACTCTATCCCCATGTTATATCATGAAGACCGCCCTTCTGACCTGCCCTTACACTGTCTGCACTAAATCAATCTGGAGTACGCCAATGGAGAGCTTCCAGTTGCTTATACTCTGCGTAGTAAGAAGATCAAGGTGCTACCTATCTCAATTGGGGAAGCCAAGGGTATCCCAGCCTACGCCTCCTGTAATGTGACTATCCCACCTGGCTCTCAGGTGATCCACATTACAGGCCTCTTTCTGGCTCTACCAACTGGCACTCATGGAGAAATCTTTGGCATCCCAATGCCTCCAGACTAGAACCATGGGTTGCACCAGGAATTCTCATGCCAAGTGAGAAGGAGGTACTCATATTCTTGGCCAACATGAGTCATGAAGCTATGGTTGTCTCCAAACACCAACTTCTGGCTTATATACGACTAGAAGAGCATGACAACATGCAGGAGATTGCCCCCTTTGCGGACTTCTCTGAGTTGGGTCTACCCTGTGAGCAACCACTGGTGCTATTGTTCATAAGCTGCGACTCCCTATCTGGCCTCTCCAAAGATCAGAAATCTCAAGCTATGGATCTCTTTGCCCAGTATAAGGATGTGTTTGCCAATGATGATTATTACCTGGGCAAGGCTGCATATGTTGCTCACCATATTGACACCCAAGGCAGTCCACCTATCCACTCCAGACCTATACAGTACAGTAAAGCCAATCATGCTGTGGCTAACAAGGAGCTTCAGAAGCTATTGGGATCTGGCTTACTGGTCCCCAGTAAAAGCCCTTGGGCTTTCCCTCTCCTGATTGTCAAAAAGAAGGATGTCAGCAACTGTGTGGTGATTGACTACTGTCAACTGAATGCTGTTATCAAGAAGGATTCTTATCCCCTCCCTTGTATTGACAATACCTTGTACCAACTGGGTGGTGCCAAGTTCTTCAGCGCCATGAACCTTATCAGTGGGTACTGGCAGATTGATCTACCCCCGCTGATCAAGAAAAATGTGCAATCATCACTGACCAAGGGCTATTCCAGCCCACAAGGATGCCTCAAGGTCTGTCCATTGCCCCAGCTACCTTCCAGCGGGCCATGGATGCAGTGATGGGCAACCTTAAACTCACCAGTGTCTTGGTCTACCTGGATGACATTAATGTGATCTCCCAAACCTTTAATTATCACCTACAACACTTGGAGGTTGTCTTCCAGAGGTTACTTGCAGCCAATCTCAAGCTCAAGCCACTGCAAGTGCAACTTCTTCAAGGAGCACCTTGAGTTCTTGGGGTTCATCTTTAGCCAAGATGGACTCTGCCCTGTACCTCTGAAGGTGGAAGCCATTGAGAGAATGCAGATCCCAGCCAATAAGTGGGACGTGCAGGTCTTCCTGGGGGTGATTGGGTACTACCGCTGCTTCATCCCCAACTTTGCATCCCTGGGTGACCCCCTTTTTCAGCTTCTCCGATATGATAAGGAATTCTTCTGGAGCCCAGCGTGCTAATCTGCCTTCAATACTCTCAAGGGAACACTGACTGCAGCTCCTGTACTGGCCTACCCTGACTTTGCCAAGCCTTTTGTGGTTCATACAGATGCTAGTCTGACTGCAATTGGGGGTGTTCTCTCTCAACTGGACCCCAACAGACTTAAAAACCCTGTTGGATACTGCTTGCGTATGTTTAATGTTCACAAGAGGAACTACACTGTCACCAAACAAGAGTGTCTGGCTGTGATATACTCCTACCAACAATTCAGAGTCTATCTACATGGGGTAAATTTCACGGTTATAACAGACCATGCCTCCTTGCAATGGCTGAAGACCCTCAAGGACCCCAAAGGACGTCTGGCGTGTTGAGCCATTAAATTTAAGGCTTATGAGTACAAAATCATTCATCAAGCCAGAGCAGCCCACCAGAATGCTGACTGTCTCTCCTGCCTTCCCACTGTTGCCTTAGTATACCCCATGGCTGACATTCTCTATGACAAGCATATGGAGGATCCTTCTTTGTGGGGAGAGGAGCCAGTAGAGATACAGAGGGCTCTTAAGAAGCTAACTGTTGATACCAAGGTCTCTAAGGGACAACTCCTAAAGCTTTGTGAAGACTCTTGGCTACCCTACATACGCCCATCCCTACGCATGGACTCAGTGGTGGCCACTCACAAGACTACTGGCCATGGTGGCATACAGAAGACGTTAGCTCTGCTACAGCAGCACTGCTTCTGGGAAGGAATGCACACTGATGTAGTAGATACGCTAGTCAACTGTCATGACTGCAACATTGAGAGACCTAAGGTTGCCAAGTTCCAACACAGACTTGTACGCCCTGGGTTTGTCTTCCACACTGTAGTCATTGACGTAGTGGGCCCCCCTGCCAGCTACCAACAGTTGCAACAAGTTCATTATTGTGGCTGTTGACAATCTGACTAAATGGGTAGAGGCCAAGGCAATTCCCAACCAATATGCACTGGTGACAGCCACGTTCATCCTGTAGAATATCATATACAAATATGGTTGCCCCCAGATTTTGCTGACGGACAATGGTACCAACTTCACCAGTTATATCATCTCCCGCCTCAACCAACTGATGGGAATTTGTGGGACACTATCCACTCCTTATCACCACAGACAAATGGCATGGTAGATCAAACTAATGGGAGCCTGGTCCAGATACTCCAGAAGCTCAGTCACCAACATGAGACTAAATGGGATACCTTCCTGCCTGCGGCCACCTTTGTATATAACATTGGGTACCATTGTGTCACTGGCAAGCCGCCCTTCCAACTGCTCTACAGCCAGCAACCAGGAGTTCCCCCTTTACTATATTCCTTGGTAAAGCCCAGCCTGGCTGTGTCCCCAGAGGTGTACCTCAACAAGCTGGTTCAAACTCTTATTCACTTTCAATCAGAGGCCTACACTGTAAACTTAAACCATAAGTTGCAGGACCTAGAACAAGCCACATCCAAACACCCTGCCTTACCAACTTACATGGTAGGAGACTCAGTCTACTTCTTCAGCAATAGAGGGTACAGCCGCAAATCCAAACTTGCCTCCCTTTGGCAAGGCCTAGTTCAAGTTATCCAGAAGACTGGCCCCAACTCCTACACCCTTAAGGAGCCCCATTTTGGGCAATTAATCACTAGAGTACACGCTCAGTATATGTGTGCTGCTCCTAGTGACTAAAAGTAAGCCCCAATGAGGACAATAACCCAAAAAAACAAAAGCCTAATTAAAAAATTCCATGGGTTGCTGTCCTGGTTGCAATTGTGTTGCACCAAAGTATGAGGAATAAGAATAAAAGAACAAGGTGTTTATTGAAGACTGACAAGACTCTTCCAGTACTGAACCAACTGTTCTACCACCTGAATTGCAGCTAAGAAACACAACTGGTTGCCTACAGATCCGTGAAGCCAATGACCAAGGATTGGGCAACAAACTTCCACCAAGCGAGAAACACAATTGACCCCAATGTCCACAGGAAAGGCAACCCCCAAGAAGATACAGTCCCACAGAAGACTCTCACAAAGGGCATACTCTACTGGGATCTGACCACCCACCCTGTAGAATACAGACAAGGCCCACTCAAGGAAGACTCCTATGTTCTCCTCCCGCTTGGTATCACAGCAGTTGGTTCCTCAAAGAACAAGGTTACCAGCCATCACCATTGGTACCAGATGAGCAGCCTCCTCCACTGTGTATGACTTCAACACTTCCTGGAAGGCTTGCCAAAGATGTTGCTCAAAGTTGTCAGAGGTTTTCCAACTGACTGGTTGAGCCTCAGTAGCCCCAGGTGTTGCCCAAGCGCAGAGGACTGACTTGACACTGCTGGATACCGTCCCCTGCTGCAAGGCCTAGAGCATTTGGTCATCAAAATTGTTAAACCTTTCAACTGAGCCTTCAAGTAATCTTCTGCTGCTTGCATGGAGAGCCGTCAATGGATGCTGTTACCCTTTTGCAACCCAGTTCCTGTCACCTCCCTGGGCTCACTCAAAGCTAGGAACAATGCAGCAAATAATGGGTCTGTCCCCACTAAGGCCAGCTGAAGAACCAGTAGCTGATCTAGCTGAATCCCCAAATCCAGATAGCTGCCATCCACATCATGCAAGACTACCTGTTTCTTAATGGCCTTATCCACCTTCACCACCTTGGTAGGCCTGGGTCTCTTAGGAATTACCACTTGCACCTTCTTCAAGACTCTTCTTGTGACTCTTCTAGAGGGACTGTTCACCATAGCTGTCACCCTGAGACGGCAGCCATTTTTAACCCTGTTGTCTAATCCAGTGGAGGGAAATGTCGCAGAGCCTGAATGGATTAGACGTTAGATTGTCCACCTAGGGATTAAGCAACAGAACAATCACGTGATTGCTCTATTGCATCCTGATTTTACTAGGGATAAAGACGTTTAAAACGCCTCTAAAATGGGTGTTCAATTTGCCTTTCAAATGTGCATAAGGCACAGGCTTTACTTCTGAGGTTAATAATAAAACAACAAAGTTATTTTATATGCCTCCTTAAGGAAAGCTGTGTGAAACCAGTCATTCTCTCCCACAGGACTTTTAGCTGTGCCAGTCCACTCTCCTCCATTAGGAAAGTCCTTCTGTCTGTGCCTCCCTGCCCCTGGTGGCAATTCCCCCACCTCACACTATATAAGTGCAATACTATCATAATAAGCACCAGTTTTGTCTTTACACCTTTATATTCTTCTGTCCTTTTACAAGCTGCCACTATACCATCAACAGGTATAGTAATAAGAATTAGGTCCCTGACTAACTGTTTGTAGAAATTAGCAACCCTTTGCTGCTAGCTTTACAACACCGTTGCTATGATTGGTGTTTTGGCGTTTATTGCCATTGGAGTTTTCTCTGCCATTGCTGTTTGAGGAGTGGTTGCCTTTGAGTGCCGCATATTCTATGTTTGCACGTTTTTCCGTGTGCTTGGCTTCTGCAATGAGCGCGGGCATGGAGGTGTTGGCCTCTGGACGGATGAGGGCAGTGACAGAGGGTTTCATTCTGTTGATGAATGATGCTCTGGTGTGCATGTTGTCAGCTTGTGCTGGGTTTTGGATTTTGCAGTGTATTTTCTCAAATTAATTGGCGTAAGCTGTGATAGTGGTCTTCTGAGAGAGATCACTGAGCTGTATTGCAATGTCTTGGAGGGATTCAGTGAAGCGGAAATTGTGGTTGATGTCAGCTTTGAATTCTTCCTGGTTTTCAAGCTGATTGTCAGTTTGTGAGCTGACCCAGGTGGCAAACCAGTTAGCTGTGGCCTTGTACAGGCGCTTGCTGGCTTCCTGGACCCATTTCTCATGGGGGATGCAGCTGGCGCGGAGTTTAGCAGCTGAGTGGTCTAGCCAGTTGATGACGTTTTTTATTTTTACCAAAGAACTTGTCAATACCAATGTATTTGGTGTTAGTAACTTCACCTGTGATAGGTGGTTGTGCGTTTGTTTGTGGCTGAAGAGAGCGGCTGTATTGAATTATCTTGGTGCATGCTTTGAGCATGACCAGAACTTCAAATATAGTGCATCTACCAGGTATATCTTTGTCAATGTCATGGGCGCGGAAGTATGTTTTCCAGGTCTCCTGGGACATGGCCTGGATGAGTATGTGAGTGAAGGTGGGCGGGGTTTGGTCAGTCATTTCCTCTTTCATGGGTTTGGTCAAAAAACCTACTTCTGCTACCAGTGATAAGGAGCGCTTTTTGGGGAAGCTTCAAATATGGAATTAGGAGAGAAGAGAAGCATCTTTTATTGGATAATATTTTAGACTTATATAGATTGGGCTGTGGCGGAGATTTAGTTGGATCAAACCTAGGGGCTGGTCATGTGCGGGATGGGTTCGAGCCACTAGATACTTGGATTGTCATGTGATATTGCTTGGTTACTATTCTCAGTATGCTGAACAGTATATTGGAAGGGCACCAAATCAGGTGATGTTGGATATTAAGTAGGTTGGCGGTAGCCAGAATGCTTGTACATCCAGACCCTCGACAAAGGTAAGTTACTTCAGTCCAGAATCTACCAACTACTGCCCACGAGAGGTACATGTGCTTCAGATTGGCGTCGTCATATTGGCATATGCCACACTTTCTAATAGGGTGTGTTGCAGGGAATGAAGATTCAGGCCATAAGGGTTTGTTGAGGAGATACCACGTGATGAACAGTTGGCCAGTAGTTACTAATCACATGTGGATCGTGCTATGAGCTGTACAGGCGTTACAACAACTCTGCGACCACTGGCTACCCATCCCTGCACCATCTTTGTGAATATGGGATCTGGTTTGGGATCTCTAGTGGTTTATTAGGCCTTGCATAAATCCTTGCTCTTTAATAGTAAGGTTGCATCCACCGCTAAGTCTAAAAATATCTGAAGCCAAAGGCTCCACATTTTTATCACAGCCAATATGAATGTTAAGCAGTTTTTACCTTTTTCAATCGATGTGATTAAAATCTTGGAGCCCTGAAAAAGCTTCCTAGGGTTGATAGTTCAGGCACTCTCGATTGATTGATTGGCTGGATGTACAGTATCGAGCTTATACTATTGGATGATATCTTTGGAACCGAGAAGAATTTTATATTGGATCCCGAAGCTCCACCATACTCCCATAAATCCTAAACCAACCCAGCGCTTTTGAATCGATGGTAAAAAGTCCAAGCCCTGCTTCCGATGCAAAGGACCAGATCATAAGAACTTTAACTGAGACCCGCGAGCAGATAACTAAGTACTTTGGGGAAGCTGATCATGGGTCTTTGGATGAGGTACGAGGCTCTTGACTTTATTCATTTATTAACTTTTAAAAAACTAGCGGTGTAAAGCCCGGTACTATGGCCCAGTTTACATGATATTCTTGACGTTTAAAAGTGGGGTTAAGACGAATAAAAGTTTTTTCTATGAATAGTTTTGCATGAGGGCTGATTAGACCAAGCGATCTGGTGTATTTTAAACTTATTACTGGTTTGCTTTGACGACATATAGGACCTTGATCAGTTGGCTTTAACTCCAGCGGAATAGAAGTGTGACTACGTTATACAGTATTTCAATTGGAAATGGAGTTTAAACGGGCTATACATTTATCAGCACATCAAATATAAATGCTAGGTTAATTTCACCACTTTGACAAGACAAATTAATCAAGGACCCATTTTAAATTGGACTTAACAGGTGTCATTCATGTTGTATTAAATGAGACCTCTAATGCCAAGAATTGAGCTGCTTGATTCAAAAAGTTCTTATTATTTATTCAAATATTGGTTGATACTACCAGCTTGGCTGTAGCGGTCAAGAGCTGGGCTGAAGCAGGGTCAGATGCAACTCTGAGAGGTCAACTAATAGGGTCATCAGAATTACACAACTATATAATAACTAAAACAAAACTCTTTTTTGAATGGGTGGCATAGAAGATCAGGAATTAAAACATGGGCTCAATCCAATGGATTGGATAATAATTGATGCAAATGAGGGGATATAAAGAAGGGAGGCGCCATCTCAGCTGTGCATGTTAGAATCTATAGTGTATGTGGTTATGGCACTGGGGTTGGTGTTCAACGCAGTTGCCCTGTGTGTGGTTCTTCGTCAGGATCTTCGAATGCCTGACTTGAGATTAGCGTTGATTATGGCAGTTAGCGAAATACTCCTGGTGGGTTTCAAATTATGTGACTCCTTGTACTTGGCCTCAACGCCTGTCAAAGAGATTCCCGAAGATGCGCAATGGAAGGGAGTAGTGACCTCATTTCTTTTGCAGCTGTCGGCGGTGTGTGTAGGATGCCTTGCGCTGTTGCGATTTTGGGTTATTTTTATGAAGCGCACTGTGCCCTTGAGACTGTTTTGGACCCTATTTGTAGTTTTGCAGACTGTGATGCTTAGTTTTTTAATTGTAGTTGCATATCAAGGCTGGTTTGAAAGCCTGCACGTCATGTCTCTTCTATATCCTCGAATCAACACTAGTAGCTGGGTTGTTGTGACCTGCCGATATCTTCTTTTGATTAATCACACTTGGCCTATTGTTGCTGTTAACATAATCTACCCCTGTATTGCGAGAATTTATGAGTCCGAATTGATGTTCCTGCATCCTGGGAATACGCCATTAAAGCAGACGCGTATGATTTACTTCAAGGTTGGCGTGTTTATCGTCGTCTATAATATAGTCATGATTCCAAATATTCTTGTCCTACTACTAAAGGCATTGACCGGGAAGCTACGATCACCTTTCATAGAATCTATTTCCGTGGTGACTCTTTTCAGCATGACCTTCTTCAATCCTCTCATTCTGCTTACCCTTCACCACGAAAGCTTCCGCGAGTTCAAAATGCTTGCCTATCAACTTAAATCCAAACTTCGTCAATAGCTCCAGATAGGCTCTCAATAAAAAATATTTATCCATTTAAGTTGTAATAAATTATTATTGCTAAACAGTACTCAAGTGCTACATTTGCGGCAACTGTGGTAAGTTCGACTCCCTGGTAGTCGACACTATAGTAAAGTGAGAATTCAGCTTTTTCCCTGATTGACAGCTGGAAATCATCACTTTTTTGATTAACGGATCTTGATGTACTGAAAAATTTTAATATAAAAAAGTAAGCTATACAGCTATGGTATACTAAAGTGACCCCAGAGAGCTCAAAAATGCAAAAAAAGTGTACCTTAATTAATAAGAATAAGGAGAAATAAGCAACTATCTCTCATTTTACTATGTAATTTACACTCTTCATTATAAAAATATTTTTGATTACCATAAAAATTAAAATTCCAATGAGACGAAAGTAAACACAAGCACAACAATAGAAGTTATGCAAAATATGAAGAAATATTAATATTTATTTGATATAGTTTATATAAGTATAAATGTGAATATCTTTTGTTTTATTAGAAAATTAACAAAAATTAAGCTATTTCATTCACTTTCAACTATAACTATTCATTTCAAACTCACCATGTATACATAAAATAATCAGTGCTATCTAATTAAATCAAAAATTAGAAAAATTAAAAGTAAAAACTAATTGATCAAAACTAAAAAGTAAAAATTAAAGCTAAAAAGTTAAAACTAAAAAGTAAAAATCATATAAGCAAGCAAGTTTATTCTTTATCCTTCTTCCCCTTCTTCATTTTAGCCCCTTCCAGGAGGGCAGTTGCAATGAGCTCAAGCTGCTGCTTGATCTCTGAGTCCTTTTATTTATGCTTGGCCATATTTTGAATGGCCTTGGTGAATAGGGTGGATCGGGTTGTGGGCTTGGTGGGGGGGACACAATTTGCCGAGTCATACAGATTAGAGATGGTTTTCTCCTGCTTGTGCTGCAGGAGGGAAAAGAACTTATTGAATTTTGGGTGGAGCCCAAAGTTGGCCTTGATGTGTTTGTGATAAGCCTCTAGTGCTGAGGTGGTCTTGAGCTCCCCGTTGATGGCCACCCGGTAAACGTTCCAGCTGGCCTTGGCGTGGGCCTTGCCTTGCCTCTGCGTGATGACCTTCCCAATCCACTGGGCAACAGCACCCATGTCAAAATTGAAAATGTTGGCAGTGGCCATGTTGACACTTTTAATGTTGATATTATAGTAAAGTGACAACCCGGTTTTACTTAATGTCATTTCCTGGATGTTGACACTTTTTTAATTAACAAAACACTTTACCCTGAATATTCTTAATATAAAAAATATTTTAAAATACGTTATTATACTAAAATGCCCCCATAGAGTTCAAAACTGCAATAAAAATTTACCATAAGTAATAAGAATAATGAGATATAAGCAACTATTTTTCAGTTTAATATGTAAATCACACTCTTTATTATAAAATTATTTTTATTCCCATAAAAAATAAAATTCCAATGAACCAAAAATTAAGATATTTTATATATCATAATACCTACAAAATATAAGAACATTCTAATTTAATTTATTATACTTCATATAAACATAACTGAAAATATCTCATACCTTAAAGGTAAATTAACAAAATATAAGATATTTCGTACAAAACCACATTGAAACTGTATCTGAAACTTACCATTTATACCTAAAAATATTATTAAAATATAAATAAATTAAAAAATTAAAAATATAAAAGTAAAAAATATACAGGCAAAGCAAGGTTTATTGTGCTAATTAAAGCCACCAGCAAGAGCAGTGGCAACGTCCTCAAGGTACTTCTTAATCTCTGCCACCTTATACTTTTTCTTTGCCACCTTCTGAACGTCCTCCTGGTAGTCCTGCTCCTTGGACTTTTGCTTCTTGGGGGCCACCTGGTTGGCCAGGTCACAAAACTTGGAGACAGTCCGGGCCTTCTCCTCCTGCAGCTTGGAGAAGAACTTGTTATATTTGGGGTTGGACCTAAACTTCACCTTCAGGTGCTTGTGCCAAACCTCAAGGCTAGAGATGGTCTTCATCTCCCCCTTGAGGCAGGCGCCCTGGCAATTACAAGGGGCAGTGGCCCAGCTCTTACCTCTCTGGGCAGTCACCTTCTTGCCCACCCATTGGCGCTCAAAGTAATCCAAGTAACCTTTGAAGATGGTGGAGTGCTTCTTGATGTAAGTGTCCTCCAGGAGGGCCTCAAAGCCAATCCCAGTATGCTCCAGGCGCACAAAAGCCAAGGCAACAAACTGAGTCAAGGCAAAGCGGCACTTCCCCTTACCATTGTTAAGATACTTCTCAAAAAGGTCCTTCTCACTCTTAAGATTCTTGATGAGGGCTTGCCTAAAATGGAAGAAGCAGCCCTGAACTTCTCCATTGAAGGTGGCCTCAAAGGCTCTGAACTGAGCTTGCTCAAAGTCCATTATGATAACCTTCAGACCAAGTGAGTGCGCATGAGCTAGCTGCTCAGCGGCTAGGGTCAACTCATCCTTCTCAGCGGAGGAGGAATTTGCCCTTGTAGTGTTAGTGGGAGGTGGGAGCTGGTTGGTGGGAAGGGAGCTCAAAGCATCCCGGACAATCTTGATGGCTCTGGTGTAGACTTCTGTCTTGGCACCAGGAAGGAGAAAGAAGACAAGGGGGATAACCTGGTCATTGAACTGCCCATGCAGGACCCAAAGCTGCTTGAAGAGAGAGGGGCAAGTAGCAAATGTGCCATTGTACAGCCAGGTGGTAGCAGTGTTCAGCTGCTCCAGGTTTTGGGCTGTGGCGTAGGCTATAATATTATCCTCCACTTACTGCCCATTGTCATGGAGCAGGAACATCTCACCATCCACTGTCTTCTTGAGGGCATCAGAAAGGACCAGGTCTTCAATGGTTGTGGCACTCTTGGCCAGGGGATTGGAGGCTTGAGGCCTATCACTTACAAACTTGACCAACTGATTGTGTGTTGGCACCCTCTTCAAGTTGGTTGGGGAGAGGTACTTGCAAGCAAGCACGGCCAGCTGGGTGGCAGAAAGATCTTTGGAGATGGGCATCACCTGGACGGGATACCACTTGAGAATATGGGCTATGGTGGTGTTGGGCATAATGCAGGTATGCTTGCCCTTGATGGTTTGGACCAGGTCCCAACGCTCAGTGTTAAGCCGCACTGGGCAGGAGAGGTCCTCACAAGCGTAATGGTGGCGCTTGAAGCCCCGGTTGACATTGTTGCAAGAGAAAATATACCCATTGGCCACCATGGCCAGCCCACCCTTTACGCTCATGATTGGAAAGTATTTGGGCAAGGAAGAGGGAACCTTGAATTTGCTGTCAATGTTGCAGATGTTGTGGGCCAACAGAGGGTCCCAGGGGCCAGCAGGAGCATGGCAGAAGCCAGGGAAGTAATTGTGGCAGGGCTTTGAATCATCCCCAGATGAGCTTAAAGGGGAGAGTTTGGTGGGGGGATGCAGAAGGGGGCTTATTGTGGTGCTCCTCATGTGTAGGAGACTTATCTTTGGGTGGGGACTTTTGGTCTGAGCGCTTCTTCTTGGTTGGCTCCTCATCAGAAGCCAAGTTGTAAAAACTGTGCTCTGTAAGGGAGCCATCAGATTCCTCTCCCTCAGTGGAGTGAGCAGGGCTCTTCTCAGGAGAGGGCTCAGGAGAGGGCTTTGGAGTGGCCTTCTTTGATGAGACAGGCTTCTTTTTGGTGAGTTTGGTTGGCTTTGAAAGACGCTTGGTTCCTTTGGGCTGTTTGCAGGTATTTTTGTCCTAAAATAATAAGTAAAATGGTTTAAAATAAAGCAATTCATGTAAAAAACAAACAAAATAACTTAAAAACCTTAATATATAAAAATTAAATTTTAGATGGTTTTTATTGGCATTTAAAAGTTAAAAAATACTTGTATAGTTTTTATTTTATTAAAGTTATAAATAAAAATTAAAAGTTAAGATAAATATGCAAAAATTTATATTTAGATATATATTTTATTTTATAAAATTAAAAAATATTAAAGAGAAAAGTTAAAAATACAACATATCAAAAAATGAGAAGTTTTTATTATGTAAAACATAAAGTTTTATATGTGAGAACTGAAAAGCGTTGACATTATGAGTGACAATTAGCAAAAAAGATGAATTCTCACTGTCAATTACAAAAATTGTAGACATTGTTTTTGACAACATTGTCACTTCAACATTTTTTTAAAAAAATTACTATATTTTTTCATAGTACACTTAATTAAATTTACCCAGGCTAGCAAAAATTAACTGTTTTCTGTGTATTTTTGTTCACATATAAAAATAAAAAAATATGAAAGTAAGTAAAAAAAAGTATCAAGATTCTTTATTTCTTTGTTAAAAATTATATTTTGCTAGTGTTAATATGATATTTTACCATTGCATATATGTGAAATTGTTAAAATGTTGACTAAGATATTGAAAAGGGTAATGTGTCGACAATGACACTTACGACATTCTTTATATGAGGTGACATATTAATCTAGGCTTAATTGCACCACTCTAATTTGCTTAACTCCACCCTGGCAGATGATCACAAGCAAATAAACAACATTTAAAAGTGTTGACATTATTTTTAATAATAAATTCTATAGTCACTTACATAGTAACTCACGCTTAAATTATTGGATCCCTGTTAGCCTCCAATCCACTTAATATATTAAAGCCGTAATAAGTGCCACATATATATTTATAACATGAACATTCCAACAATCAAATGTATGTGCACTGTCTTTTTCAATATAATAATTCAATAAAAAAATATTTTTAAATGTGCACTTATTTTTTACTGTAGATGTTTCAGTTTTGTTATTAAAAATAAGTTTGGCTTAAAAAGTGTTGACATTGACACTTTTACGTTGTGAAAACAAATAAAAAATAAACTAATTTTTATTAGTAAAATTAAAGGAAAAATCTGGTTAAATTGAATTTTTTATTAAGCTTAATATTAAATTGTGTCAAGATGGTCACAATTTTGTTGTATTTTCTGGGTTTGCACCCCTGAACGCTTTAAAAAAGAATTAAGCTAGCACAACTAGCAAAAACATAGGGGATTTAGAGTTTCAAGTCAACAGTGGCCATGTCAACACTTTGTTGACATGGGCACTGTTGCCATCCACTGGGGCTCAAAGTACTCAAGGAAAGGCTTGAACTCTGAGTGCTTTACTACATAAGGATCCTTTGAGAGAACCTCAAACCCCTGCACAGTGTTCTCTGGCTTTAAAAAAGCCAAGGCACTAAATTGTGCAAGCACAAATTTGCAGGTGTCTAAAGTGTCCCTCTGGATCAACCTACTTAGCTTGGCCTGGGCCTGCACATTCCAAGCAACTGCTTGGCGGTAGTGGAAGTGGCACCCCTGGACCTCCCTGCTGAACAGCTGCTCAAATGCATTGAAATGAGCAGGCTCAAAGTCCATAATGCAAATATGAGGCCCCAGAGCTCTCAGCCTTACCTTTTCCTCCAAATCCAGGATGGCCTGGTCCTTGTCAGCGGCAGGTGGGTTAGCACCGGTGTGGAGGGGTCTTCTTGGTATTGTTGTTGTTGGGAAGGAGGGAAAGTGCTTGGAAGAGGATGGTAAAAGCATGGGTATAGATGGCCTCGGTGGCCCCAGGAAGAAGAAAGAACACAGGTGGAATCACCTGGATGTCAATCTGGGCATGGATCATCCAGAGCTACTTGAACATCTGGTGGCAAGTGGCAAAGGTACCATCAACTAGCCAGGTTGAAGCCCTTTTTAACTCCAGCAGGCTCTGCTGGGTGGCATAGCAGATTATGCGGTCTTTGGTGGTGGGCCCATTCTCATGGAGGAGTAAGAACTCCCCACTCAAAAAGCTACTTGAGCTTGTGGGTGAGCGTAAGCTCCGAGAGACCGTCTGAAGCCTTGGGGGGAGGGGGATTGGCGGCAATACACTTATCACTTATGAACTTAACCAGCTGTTCCTGGGTTGGTACCAACTTAAGATTGTTGGGTTTGAGATGTTGGAGGGCCTTGTTGGCCAGATCTGATGCGCAGAGGTTGGCAGAGGTTGAGATGACTTGGATCAGGTACCATTTTAACATCTGGGTTATAAGATGATTAGGGGGCTCACAAGAGTGCTCCCTCTTCTTAGCAGTTACTTGCTCCCAGCCCTCAGTGTTCAACTGGGCCCCTCAAGTCTTATCCTCACATACAAAGTGCTTGCTCTTGGTAGCACAATTTTGATTATTACAGTTAAAGATGTAATTATCAGCAACGTAGCCAGGGCTGCCCTTTACTGACATAAAAGGGAATTAATGGGGGAAGCGCTTGGGGACTTTGAACTCTCCGTCCACATTGCAGATATTGTGGATGGCCAGTGGATCCCAAGCCACGTGACCAGAAGCTTTGAACTTCTTGGAATATTTCTCAGGCTCATTCTGGGGGTCAGATGAGGGAGGGGGAAAGAGCCATCAGGGGGAGGAGGGGAAGGGTTCTTTGAGGCCTGCTTGGAAGCCTCCTTTTTATTACCAGAAGAAGAGGTGGGCTCCTTGGCAGCCTTTGATTTCTTGGTATGTCGCTTCTTGGTGGGCTTGGAGTTGGCCTCTGAGTGGTAAAAGGAGTGGTTGGTAAGATCACCATCAGATTTATTGGGGAGGAATTTTTGGGGGAAGGTAGTTGATGTGGAAGATGAGGGTGGAGGGGGGGAGTAGAAGGAGATGGGGTTAGAGACTTTGCCTTTGCAGGCTTCTTGGCACGCTTGGGAGTGAAGGCAGTTTCTTTGGAGCCCTTGGAGGCTTGGTGCTTGGGCTGTTAGCTGTTCTTGTTTGATCTTGTCTAAAGTAAAGTTTAGTTTTGTAAATAAAACAGTGTGAAAGATATGAAACACAGAGGTAAATCAAAATAAAAGTTAAATAAAAAATATGCAAATAAAGTTTTATTTATCAAGAAAAAAATATAACAAAGTAAACAGAAGCAAAATAGAAACTCAAAGTATAGATATAAAGGTTAAAACATAGAAAATAAGTGAATTTATGATGAAGCATCAAAGATGTTAGGTTCAGCATAACATCTTAGTGCTAAATCAATGTAAAAGTATAATTAAAAATAAATAAAAAATACAAAAAATATATGGAGAGTAGCAGGAAAAGTAGTAGATTATAGTTGCAAAAAAATTATTATGTGGAATTTTTATTAGGGGTTGAAAATTCAAAACATAGTAAAGTGTCAAGTTTGGCACTATCAATCATCTGGGAAAAGCTGAATTCTCACTGTTGAGTATGCCAGAGTTGAGCAGAAAAATCAATTTTACTATGTTTTTACATATAAAAATTGCTTAAATTTAAAATGGGTTTGAAAGTTAACCCAAAAGTAAGGCAGTTTCATATGCTCAGAAATAAAAAATACAACATAAGTTAAAAAAGTAAATGAGTAGGAAGGTGTTTGGTAGTGTTTAATTTGTGCTGTGATGAGCTGGGAGTGACTTATTTACCATATTGTTGGTTAAAACGTTACAAAGCTCTCTGTACTAATCCCTAGGTTAAAGTGTCAAGTGGGTGAGTGTTGAGTGGCGCTCATAGTGTGTCACATAACAATTTAGCCTTAATTCCAAGCCTTTGATTAGTTAAATCCAAAACCAATTGGGTGGCAAGTGGATAGAGTCAAACAAAGAAGGTGTCAAGTTTCAGTTTTTTATAAATTAAATATGAAATCTCTTAATAAATTGGGCTTAATTAATGTGGCACCACTTAATCCACAAACCCAGAAATGACATAATGTAAAACAAATGGTATATTTGATTAATGTGGATACCACTAAATCCAGTATAGTGGTGCTTGGGAGCCTAATCAACAACTATGGACACTAATAATAAAAATATAATAGTAAATAACAAATTTTATATAAGTGCATATATATTTTATTAATAATATTAAGATTTGGCTTAAAAAGTGTTGAACTGGTCACTTTTTGTTTTAGAGTGTCAAACACAAGTTTTTTCATTTCTATCAGTAAATTTACCTTTTAATAGCCCCTTAAATTGGTATTTTAGCTAACTGAAATATTAAACAGAGTTGATTTCAAGTAAGTTTAACCTTGATTTTTGGTCTCAAACCCCTTAATTACTAGTAAAAATTAGCTTAAAATTAGTTAAGCCAAAAATACTAATAGATTCACATAAATGGCACTTGGCTCCCTGGTACTTGACACTTTGTTGAGTACCAGGGAGTCAAACTTACCTCAGTTGCTGATGGATATGATATCAGTTCATTTCTATGCTCTGTCACCTTAATTTCTGTAGGCAAGTTTCCTGTCTATATTTTCCACATGCTTATTTTTATCAACTTGATAAATTCCCAGCTTCCACAGGTAAATTTTCTGGTATTAAAAACAATTAAATAATCAAATTTAATATACTTATTATAAACAATTGGGTCATTATTTTTTGTTATGCCTAGGTGTCATGAATATCATTTCAATACTTGTATTGAAAACCCAAGAGTTGAACCCCAGTCCTCTGAAGGCGGATCAGCCCCCCAGGACGGTCCAGGACCTGCCAATCTGTTAAGCCACAGACTCAAATTGTTAAGTTGCCCCGCAACCTGCCGGCCTAATACTGAGGATTCCCCAAAGAGTTGCCAGATTGCCGCCAAACCGGTGCCACTGAAGACCCATACCTACGCGGGAGATGTGGTCTGCCTAAAAGAGGTTGGGAAAAGACCTACTACTAGCCCTGCCAATAAACACCAGCTGTTGCCAGTCCCCAGTCCATAAAAAATATTGCAACTGGCCAGCTCAGGTGACATGATGAAAAACAGCGGCCAAATAAAGCACTGCCACTTTGGCTCACCAGAGCCAGCCCAGCCAAGACCCGCCAAACCAATGCCACAGAGGGCCCAGACCTACGCAGAAGCTGTGGCTTGGACAAGACCCACCATTAGCCCTGCCAATAAGCGCCAACTACTACCAGTCCCTAGTCCAGAAAGAGGAGTGCAATTAGGCCTCTCAGGTAACTTGGTGAATCAAAGCGGCAAAATTAAGCATCTCTGTTCACCAGAGTATGCGCAACCAGGACCTGATGCCCTCCAGACCCCAAGCCAGAATCTATGCCACACTGGCAAACTGCCCCTGGATCTGAATCCTGCAAAAAGCAAAGAAGCAAAATTACATGGTATAAAAACGCTGGCAGTGTGGTGATGACCATATTGTCATTTTTGATAATAAAGTTTTATGAATCTTTGGTTTGAAAAAATCTTACCCTATCTAGTCTTAGTGATCTTCCATCTTAATTCCAGTCAAGTAGACCTCCAGGCTGCCGCCCATCCCCAAGACCAACCTGCCAAATTGCCCCAGGCATTATACTGTCCCCCGGGAGCCCCCTTTTTACCTGTGCACTTTACTGAATACCCACCCAACCCGGCCTATTTGGAGTACAACTTGGAAACCATCCTCATTGCTGACCCTTTGGTAAGGACTAGAGAAACCAAATACATAGGACACAAAGGAAAGAGGATTGAGATAACGCCCTTATTGTTCAAAGTCAAGTACAACTACCTACCAGCGTACTTTGTTCCCATGACTCTGCCCTTAACTCCTAGACTGGACCACCCACTGGAACCTACTGCCGCAGCCAAGACCACCTCTATCCAACTGCTTGGAGTACTCTATATTACTTTGACAGGTTTGGTAGATTTCATGGTCCCCAACTCTGGACCCTGGTCCTTGCTTGGGCAATCTGTATCTTACATTATCAAGTTAGCACCCATTCTATGGTGGGCCTTACCCGCCAGCTCAACCACATCACACCCCAAGCCGCCCAATGCCTCTACCTATGACTGGCTTCCTGACACTAGGTGCCAGATTAAATATTTTATGAATTAATTCCATTATTTTATCTTCAAATTATTCAAAATATGTCAAATATGATAAAAATTTTAAGCTTCAAATAATCTTTGAATTATTTGAAAAAAATTAAGAAAATTTATTAATCATAGGGTTGATATTACAACCTTTGATATTACTGAGATATTTTAAATAAATTATACAAACTAAAAATAACTATGATGAGTTGCATGGGAGAATAATAGCAACCACAAAGCTTTAAGTGCTATTACCCTATCTTTGGCTCATCATAACTATTTGTTGAAACAGCAGGATTGACCCTCCAACAAGGTTCTGACAAAGTGGGTTTGTGACCCACAATTTGACTTCCCTGTGACCCGGTCCCAAACAACAAAGTTGACTCAAATACTCAAAAGTGACAACATGAACAAACAATGATCCTATTTGGGGGATAACTTGATTTGTTGCCTGGCCCTTTACCAGGAACAATCCACCCCCTTCATCATCCAACTGAATGATCTACATAATCATGTTCCTCTTAAGATGATTCACAACAACCTTATAATCCATATCTCCAAATAAAGATAATTATCTAGTTTTCCAATATTTTACCCTTGTAACTATGCTAAAACTGCACAGTAACAACATATTCTTAGATTGCTTCAGAAAAAAGTTGTTGCTTTTGAAATACTGATAACTCTATTTAAAATACACCCTCTATTAAGCTGCCCTACTTTATGAACTTGACCTAATACACCACTAGCATTTCTGATAATTTATTTTTGCTGGTATCATACATGATTTCAAATGATAATTTATCTCAGAATATTCTGAGTAACTTTCAAATATTAAAGGTGAAGTATATAACTTCCCATCTTTCATCAAATATGAAATGTTAATGCACAGATTTTTAACTTCAAGCTCTCTTTTTATAAGCTGACTTTTATTTCATAAAATATAAAAGAATGACTTTTGAGAAATATTTAAGCCTGATAGCACTGACTTATATAATTATGTTCTTTTTTCTTCTTGCCCAAAAATATTTTTAAGATCATTGATATTGTTAATATAAAGCTCATTTTCTTTTCCTTTAACATGTTTAATATTACACCAAAGTGACTATCAACAATGCCTTTTCCATGACTTTCAAATAAAACAGCTATATTTTATAGAACCCTTTATATATTTAGGTGCCTCTTTAAATAAGTAATATAAAAATTTATATGATCTAAAATGATTTCCATTATCAGTCCACACTTTTTTATTTTTTAAATCTATCTAATTTAAGAAGACTTATTAGACATTTCCCAAAAATAAAGAATCTTGTGATAATATTTGAGATAAAAATCATGATATTCATATTTAATTCTATTATTTTCTTTAAAACCTAATACAAACCCTGATAATGAGATAGTTTTTTTTGAATAAAAGCAATTATTGGTCTCAATTGAACCCCTTCCAACCTTTAAGTTTTTTTTATAATCTATAATTACAACACAAGTGTCACGAGTGTCAGGGATCCAGTCTCAGGCGTCTGGCCTGCTGTTTTTGAGGGTAACTTGGGCTGGGGTTTTTGCAGGCAGGGCCCACCACAAGAGAGGAGCTAACTTTAGAAGGTAGGGAGTGGACTTCCCCACCCAAGTCCACGGGCCGGTAGCTGGTACAATGGTGTCCACCACCCCTGTGAGGGTGATCTACACTATACCAAAAAGCTTGCTGGTATGGTCAGTTGGAAGGTTGGGTGAAGAAGCTGGCATCAGTTTGGGTGTTACAGGCGGTTCCAGTAGATATTATAGGCCAGGAGATAATTGAACTTTCCTCTAAATAGTTTGGGTATAGAGAATATCTACAGGCCTTGTCGGTTGTATCTAATAGCGGATTGGATGCAGGCTATGATCAAGTTCAAAGATTTTCTCTGGTGTGTAGTCCTTGTATTCAGGCTTCAAGGGATACTTAGTGAAGTGGACAGGCCCAAAGGGTACACCAAGTGGACAGAAAACTGCAGGCAGTGGGGCAGGAGGGCCAGGAGATCTTGAACTGAATTGGTAGACACAAATACAAAATATGGTAATAGCTGTATAAGCCAAAGTAACATAACCTTTAATCAACAATGGGGATAAGTTTAGAGCGCAGGGTCCTTGGGGCTATATAACACCCCACCTCCAAACTTAACATTTTCCATGGGGGGTCATCAGGACATTGGGAAAGGCAGGGCCGGGGGAAATGGGTACTTGGGTCTAAAGGCAGCAAAATGGTGCTTGGCCTGGGATTTCTTTCATTGGTTGAGACTCCCAATTTAGCTACCTGATTATCTTGCTCTAGCATTGTGGTCATGGGGCCGGGTTGCAGGCCGGTGCCTCTTCCTTGGGTTGGCTCTTGATTGGTTGCTGGCGTAGACTTCAAACTCATAAGGCCAATAGTTGCCAGGTCACCTCCATTAGGTGTCGTGATTGGCACTCCACTTAGTGCAATAATTTCCTCAGATTGATCTGTTTCACTGAATGGGCCATCATCTTCAGTGTCAGCTTTCAGGGGCTTGACCCCAGAAAAATGGGGCCAGGCGGTCCTGCAGTCCATAGGCCTGGCAGCCCAGGGGGATCAAGGTTCTGGGTTTAATTCCTGCTCTTGGGCCTGGGGTTTCAGAGGAGAAGAATTGTCAATCCTGACATCATCCCCTTCTTCCCCCAAGCTCCCTCCCTCCCAATTCTTCTTGTTCAGGTAGAGCTGGACGGCTCTCTGGGCATTGGTCAGGTTGGTCAGCAGTTCCCAAGTGCTTTCTTCTAGTGGGTATCCTCTCCACTTGACGTAATACTGGGGTTTTTGGTAGTGAGTTCAGTCATTGTGTATGTATTCAACTTCATATTTCTCACCGCGGTTTGTTTGGATGAGGGGCTGTCTTAATCCGTTGGTGGAAAAGCAAAATCCCATCCTTTTTGAACAACAGGAATTGATGGAACACATTGTGAATCTTCCAGGAGGGGGGCAGGTCTAGCTTAAAGGCAACTTCATCAACTAGTTTGGTGATTTTGTGGGGGCCGCTTCTTTTGTGAGCTAATTTCCTGCAGGGCACGTGCAGGGGTACGTTCTGGGAGTCTAAGTATACCTTGTCTCCAACTTGTAAGGGTTGACCTGGGATTTGTTTGTGGTCAGCAAAAGCTTTGTATGTCTGCACTGCACGGTTCAGGTTGGTCAAGCATGTTTTTTGTGTGTCATGGATCCGCTTGACCCAGGAACTTCCAGTGGTGTTAGTTTCCTTCTTGCCAATCTTGAGATCCCAGGTGGGGTCAAACCCATAGTTGGCTTTGAACAGAGACATCCAGTGGAGGTGTGGTATTTACTATTGTATGCAAACTGGGCCATGGGAAGCATGTTGGCCCAATTGTCCTGGTTGGTGTTGGCATAGCATCAGAGGTATTGTTCTAGGATCTGGTTTATTATTTTGGTTTGGCTGTCAGTCTGTGGGTGGTAGGAGGTAGATACACACCGCTTGATTCCCAAGTCTTTCATCACTTGTGTTCAGTAGTTTGACGTGAATTGGGGTCCTCTATCTGTGATGATTTCCTCCAGCGTCCTGTTTTGGGTGAGAATGCGGTCGTGGAAAGGTTGGGCTGTCTCTGCTGCTGTGCAATGATTGGTGGTTGGTACAAAGTATGCCATCTTGGTGAAGCAGTCTACCATGACCAGGATCATGTTGAAGGAGAGGAATGGGGGCAATTTGACAATGTATTCCATGGAAACGGATCTCCAGGGTCCAGCGGGTATGTCCAAGGGTCTTAGTAGTCCTTCAGGTTTGTTTCCGCGGGGTTTGGTTTGTTCACAGGTCTCACATCCTTTCAGGTACGCGCTTACTTCTTGGTCCATCTTTGGCCAAGCAAAGTTCCTTCTAATGCTCTGGAGGGTCTTGAGTCTCACTGGGTGTCCAGCCATCTCAGAATTGTGATAGTCTCTCAAGATGTTGGTCCTGATGCTTCCTTCTGGTACAAAAATTCTGTTGTGCAGCATTAGTGTTGTTCCCTTCAACAAGTAGCCTTTGTGGTAATGGAGGCTATTCAAAGATTTTGAAAGGTTGACAATCATGTTTTTGGTGAATTTTTCGAGTGATTGGGCCTTCAGTACTTCTGGTTTGCTGGCCCTGATTGTCATCAATCCCAGGTGTGTACCTAGGCTAGCCGGGTCCAAGAGTACTTGGGTGTTGTGGTTGCAAGTTTCTATGTGGGTGGGTGCCAGGTCAGTTCTTCTACTCAGGGTGTTGAGTACTACGTTCACCTTTCCTGGCTTGTAGTCTATGGTCAGGGTGTAGTCAGCCAGCTCTAAAGCCCATCTAGCTTGTTGCTGGTTGAGCTGTTGTGGCTTGAAGAAATAGATCAAGTTCTTGGGGTCTGTCAGGACCTTTACTGGGAATTCAGCGCCACAGAGGTACTGGCGCCAATGTTTCAGCGTCTTCATAATGGCTAGCATCTCTTTGTTGTAAATTGGATAGTTCCCTTCTGCAGGCAGCATCTTCTTGGAGTAATCTGCTACAGGATGTAGCATACTATCCCCCTCCTTCCTTAAGAAGGACCCCACCCACCGCAAAGTTGGACACATTGGTTTCCAGCACAAATGGCTTGGAGGGATTGGGTGTAAATTCACTGCCACCTCTGGCCTTGGATCAAACCATTTTCCCTGCCGCACCAAAAAAGGGCCAAAAACAACAGCCAAGCCATTAAATTCCTTAGAAGATTTAGCCCACACTGTTGATGAGAGATTTGTTCTGGCCTACCCTGCAGATCCCCCTGCTTTGGTTGCCCCGGCTTGAAAAGAAACCCTGATTGATTTAGACTGTTTGTTATTGTGGTGTTGCCCTCTTTTGAAAATTATCAGGAACACCCAATCAAATGGGGCCACATCTATGTCCAGAAAGTTAAATGAACCTGAGTCTGTTGAGTTGCCTTCCAGCCAATCAGGTGGGTTTGCGGAGATTAGTTTGAAACCTTCCAGTGCTCCTGGCCTTGGTCATCAAAATTTCTCTTCCAGCCAATGAGTTGCAAGACAAGTTGGTCATGTGATTTTCCCCTAGCAACTCACCCCTTTTTATAATGCCAGGGGACTTTGTGTCCCCTGCTTGTCAATTCTCAATTTATTAAAAGTTTTGAGCTTGATACACTCAGTTTTAATTTTTTTTGCCTTGATTGGACCTCTGCTGGAGTTCCTATCTCCTAGAATTTTAAAAGTGTTAGTATTTGCTTCATTGCTTACCTCCAACCCCCCTGTTTCAAACCTGGTCCCTCTTCTGGAGCCCTTGAAGTGGACTTTGGCGTATAGTGTTTTTGCTTTTTGCTTTCTCTTTGAAGATTCACGCTTGAACCTAAGTTTACTAGTTAAATTCAATATAAAAATCTACTTTTACCTTGTTTTTCTCTATAAACTCTTTGATTTTGAATCCACTTTTGTTCCCGGTCATTTTAAAGACGCCTGAGCACACTGGCAAGCTCTCCAAGCCTACTCTGACACATCTTTTGGTTTCTTGCTTGTGATTACCCCTGTTGGCCTCAATTTTATTGCTTGCAATTTTGAAAACCACCCCAATCTTCTTCAAATTTTGTGGAGTTTGCAGCTATGATACTCCCAGTCTTAAGATTTGTGGTATTTTCTTTGGGCCCGTTTTTGCTCCTCTTGTGGTCCACCTCACCAGACCTGTGGTCTAAACTCTCCTCTTTGGCACAACTTGCGAGTGCGGCCCCCTCTAGCCTCCTGAGTTTGCCTGGTAGCCTCCTTTATTCCGGGGAGGCTGTGGTGAAGAGCCTGACCTGTGATGATCTGGATTTGGAGGACGTCAACTGTGCTTCTCCTGCTCCTGTGAGCAAGGAAGTGCCAATGTCCTCCCCTCCCGGCCTAGAGAAGAGTGACTTGGTACCTCTGAGCGCTTCTGCGATGCTCCCTTCCACCCCCACTTGTACCCCCTGGCTGCTCCCTGGGTTGGCGCTGATGGCACTGAATGCCTATTTCCCTTGGCTGTCTCCTGTGTCCTCTCTGTGGTCTCCCCTTTGAGCGTTTGTTCCAGTCCTCCACTGGACGGCATCCTGGTGGTTTGTTTCGCCGGGATGGGAGCCAAACTTAGTTAGCTTAACCCCCCTCTCTCACATCAGGCATGGCCAGGACGGGGGCAGAAGTGAAGGCAAGTTTTAGGGTTTTGAAAGCGGTGGTGCATTCCAGAGTCCAGGCAAAGACAACCTTGTCAGAGCACAGGCGGGTCAGGGGCAGGGTGATGTGTGAAAATTTTTGGATGAAATCCCTGCAATAATTTTCCAGACCCAAAAAGCTTATTACATCTTTTCTGCCTTTGGGGGTTGGCCAGGAGGTCATAGCATCCACTTTATCTTGGGCCATGGCAAACCCTCCAGTTTTCACTATGTAGCCCAGGAATTCCACTTCTGGTTGGAAGAACTCACACTTCTTGAGCTTTGCGTGTAAGTTGGCTTGGGAAGTTTGCTCAGGATTAGATCCAGGTGGAGTAAATGCTCTTTTTGGGTCTTGCTGTAGATGAGGATATTGTTGAGGTAGGCCACACAGAACTGGTAAGGGTATTTGCTCAATACTTTATTTATCATGCGCTGGAAGGTGCTAGGGGCATTGCATAGTCCAAATGGGATCACCAGGTATTTGTAGAGTCCATACCTGGTCTTGAACTCTGTTTTGTATTTGTTGCCCTCTTTGATTCAAATTTGGTTGAACACAGCTCTAAGGTCAATCTTGGAGTACACCTGGGCTCCTGTCAGCACGTTGCACAAGTTGTCAGCGTTAGGTATGGGGTAGCAATTCTTTACAGTTATCTCATTCAATTTCTGATAATTAATGCACAGGCGCATGCCACTGTCTTTCTTGCCCATGAACAGAATTGGTGACAAACAAGGGCTCTTGGACACGCAGATGAAGCCTTTCTTGGTCATTTCCTTGATATATGCCTTGAGATCTAACTGCTCCTTGTGGTTGCAGATATAGATAGGTCCATGTTGGGGTTTGGTGCCAGGTAGGAGGTCAATAGTGTGGTCATACTTGGTGTGTTTGGGGAGACGGGTGGCAGCCTCTTTGCTGAATATGCGGGTCTATTTTTCTAGGGAAGCCAGGAGGATGCCCATGCTTGGTTCAATCTGTATGGTCATGAGCCTTTGGGTGGGTTCCTTGGGGTTTGTGCAAAAGGGGACAGTGTTGCGGGTATCCTTATCACCTAGGGTGATGTTCTGTTCTTGGTAGTTAAGGATGAGGCCATGCCTGTCTGACCAGGAGTCCCCAAGAATGAGGGGGTGTGGTAGGCCTTTCAACAAGATGAGAAATGATGGATATGTGTTGTTTCCTATCACCAAGGGTAGTTCTTGTTCACATTTGTATCCCATATCCTTGGTGCTGTTTCCCAAGATGATCTGTAGACAATTCTTGGAGGTGGACAGGCCCAGTTCCTGGGCTAAGTCAGCGTCAATGAAACTATCATCTGCTCCAGTGTCAATGAACGCCTTTAGTTTTTGGATTGTTCCTCCAATGTTAACGGATAATAGGATGAACTTATAAGACTGGGAAGAAGCAATTATTTGGGCCAAAGAGACAGGTGCAGGGGTTTTCTTAGGGCAGGCTCTGGTCAAGTGCCCTGCTTCATGGCAGTAGAAACAGAGTCCTTCTCTGTAGTGCCTTTGAAGTTCCTCAGGGGACATCCCCCTCTATTGAGTGTAGCAGCTTGGGTTTAGCGGGTCTGGGAGGGCCCAGCATTCTCTTAATCATGCTGAGGCCTTTGCATAAGGGGAACAGGTCTTCCAAGCCAAGGGTGGGCAGGTGGTGCTTCAAAAAGTCCTTCATGGCTGGGTTCACTCCCTTTTGAAAGATGATGGCTGACAATTTGTCCTCAAGTTGAGTGCAGATATTCAGTTTAAGGAATTTGTCAATGTATGCATGAATGGGTTGGGAGGCTTGGCGGATTTCCAGCAAGGAGTTCAAGGCATAGTATCTGGTGTCACAATCCTCACCAGTTGCCATTAATTTGGCCTCAAACTTGGCATAGTCCAAACAGAATTCTACATTTTCTGCTGTGGCTTTGCCAAACCAGTCTAAAGCGTCTCCAGAGAGCATGAAAGCAACCCCCAGTACCTTCTCGGTGTTGCTGGCATAGGAGGGGGTGTTGGTCTGGAAATGCAGGCAGAGGACTGGCATGGCGCGTTGGGCTTCCTCAAGTGTGAGATTTCCCATCTGGGGCATCTCAACCTTGGTGAGAGATTGGTTCACAATTACATTTTGCACTTGGGAGGAGGGTTTGTTGGTATTGGTGGAGGCGGTGTCAGTTCTTTTTGGGTGGTTTGGTTCACATTCTTTCACATGGAAGAGATCAGTTTCATGGTCATCTTATAAGTGTAATAAGTGATTATCAATAACAAAAGCATACAAGATGCTCCAAGAAATAACAACATCTTGGAGCTCAGGGTACCAGAGTTTAAAAAATTGCCATTATGTCAGGGATCCAGTCTTGGGCGGCTGGCCCGCCGTTTTTGGGGGTAACTTGGGCCGGGGTTTTTGCGGCCAGGGCCCACCACAAGAGAGGAGCTAACTTTAGAAGGTAGGGAGTGGACTTCCCCATCCAAGTCCACGGGCCGGTAGCTGGTACAATGGTGTCCACCACCCCTGTGAGGGTGATCTACACTATACCAAAAATCTTGCTGGTATAGTTGGTTGGAAGGTCTGGTAAAGAAGCTGGCATTGGTTTGGGTGTTACAAGAGGTTCCATGTAGATATTATAGGCCAGGAGATAATTGAACTTTCCTCTAAATAGTTTGGGTATAGAGAATATCTACAGGCCTTGTTGGTTGTATCTAATAGCAGATTGGATGTGGGCTAATGGGTCAAGTTCAAGGATTTTCTCTGTTGTATAGTCCTTGTATTTGGGCTTCAAGGGATACTCAGGGAAGTGGACGGGCCCAAAGGGTTCACTAAGTGGACAGAAAACTGCAGGTGGTGGGCCAGGAGATCTTGAACTGAATTGATAGACAGCAAATACAAAATAAGGTAATAGCTGTATAAGCCAAAGTAACATAACCTTTATTCAAAAATGGGGATAAGTTTGGAGCGCAGGGTCCTTGGGTCTATATAGCACCCCACCTCCAAACTTAACATTTTCCATGAGGGGGTCATCAGGGCATTGGGAAAGGCAGGGCCGGGGGAATTGGGTACTTGGGTCTAAAGGCAGCAAAATGGTGCTTGGCCCGGGAGTTCTTTCATTGGTCAAGACTCCCAATTTAGGCTCCTGATTATCTTTCTCTAGTGTTGTGGTCATGGGGCCAGGTTGCAGGCCGGTGCCTCATCCTTGGGTCGGCTCTTGATTGGTTGCTGGCGTAGACTTCAAACTCATGAAGCTAATAGTTGTTGCCTGGGTGCCTCCATTAGGTGTTGTGATTGGCACTCCACTTGGTGCAATAATTTCCTCAGCTTGATCTGATTCACTGGATGGGCCATCATCTTCAGTGTCAGCTTGCAGGGGCTCGTCCCCAGAAAATGTGGGTGGGTGGTCCCGCAGTCCATAGGCCCGGTGGCCTGGGGGGATCCAGGTTCTGGGTTTAATTCCCGCTCTTGGGCCTGGGATTCCAGAGGGGGAGAATTGTCAATCCTGACAACAAGTGATAAACTCCTATTAACCATGCTTACTGGGAAGCCTTAACTAACAGGATTTGAACCCTGACACCCTGCGAGCTGCCAGCCCGCAGGACCAGCCGCCTGGCTGCCCGCAGATTTTTGGGTTTGAACCAGAGCAGGATTTGACTTTAGGAAATCCTCTAAGGCTTGATGAGTCAAAATCACCTACATTGACGCTCCCCACGTTGAAGGTTCCTGTTAACCCAACCAATCAACAGGCGGGCCTAGCCATAGACCCCAAAATAACTTGGGCCACCACCAAAGTGGAAATAAAGAAACTTCCTATAGAACGCGGGCCACCCAGAGATGACAAATCCCACAACCCAACAAGGAAACTTGATTATTCTCAGTTCAAACCAGCCAATGAAATAAATCCCGCAATGGATGCCACCAAAGAATGGAAAAACCTGGTAAACAGTAACACCTGGGCCAAAGAAATTTGTAAAAGTTTTCCCATGACAGATGGGCATACTTATACCCTGGACTGCCAGGAAGTTGCCCATCACCATTCTTGCAATAAAGTGACATGAAACTTTGGTTCAACCAGGTTATTCCATATTTGATATTAGTTCTATTTCATTTACAGTCTACCTCCTGCAGTTTTTCACCACACACCCATCAACCCCAAGAAACCGCGGACCAACCACTCAACTTTTATCATCCACCAGGAGCTCCCTACGGCCCAGTACATTTAACCAAGTACCCTCCCAACCCTGCATATTTAGAGTTCACCCTAGAGTAAATCCTAATCTACAACCCTGAGGCCAGAACTAGAGAGACCAAGACTGTTTACAGGGAAGGCCACAAAATCACTATACCTCCCCTGCTATTCCGCAACAAGTACAACTATCTGCCTGCGTATTTGGTCCCCATGACACCACCCCACACTTTGTGGCTCAACTGCCCGTAAGAATCTGTTGCTGCCCATGAATCCACTTCCACCTAGGTGTTTGGAGTGATGTATATCACTCTTATCAGTCTACTCAACTCTATGGTGCCTGTAAGCGGACCTTGGGCAATCCTGGGCAAATTGTTATCTTATACTGTAAAGTTATCCCCAATCCTGTGGTGGGCCCTCCCTGCCGGGCCCGCAGGCCGTTTGCCTGCAAGTTCCCAGGAACCCCCCACTGGCTGGATCCCTGACAACAAGACGCATCATCTAACTTGTTAACATATTTTTTATATTCCCTATTTTGATGAACATAAAAGTCTTGGTGCTTATTAGTAGTCTTTAAGTCATTATTTATAGATTCTGGTAATGGTAAGTTTTTACTTTCACACCCTTCCTTTCTTTTTTCTAGTGAATTTTAAATTGCAAATACTGCACAGATTGTTTTTTTAATTTTTATATTTTTAGGGATTGATTTATAGTAAGTAGAAATGGAAACTGAGACTTCATTTTTTATTTTCATATTTTCATATATTTCTTTTTTGTTTTTAGTAGAGAGTGTTCAATTTCAGTTGAGTAACCACTCCTTTTACTTTTGATATCTTTATAAATATTTACCGGCACTTTTTGTGAGCTGGCTTGTTTCAAAAGAGCTTCTAGTCATTCTTATTCTTCTTTGTATATATATATTTAATGAATATTTATTATTTTCTTTCTTTTTTATTTAAGGTTGCCTTTTTGTTTTTATTCATTTTTCATGAGTATTCAAACTAACTTTTAGTCATATTCAGCCCATACCATCAAGCTCTTTTAAATAGTAGCTGGAAGTAATCATCAATTGTAAGGCTGGGAGATGCTTTGGGGGAGACAACTTCAGAAGATTCTTTAAGTTATCAATTATCACATTCAATTTCTTCTTTTGAACACCAGGGATGAACTCTTACCTTCCACTTTCAGTTTGAGTTGGGAAGTGATTGATAAAGGAATTAAGATTGCCTACAGAAACAAAGAGGAGTGCTTTCTTAAGCATAGAAATTATTTCTCTTTTTTCTGATGCTCCCTAGGAGAAAAAGGGCTGCATATTAGAGGTGAAGTTAACAGATTCCATAATATTTGGTTTATGATGATTTTAAATTAGATGCTTGGTAGAGATTCCTTGCAATAGACTAATGCTCAAATGAATGATACCCTTTTGTGAGAATGGGTTGAAGTAAAACCTATGCAGTGCTTTAGATCTTATATACTAAGCTAAATGACACTGCTCTGAAATAAATGATGTGATAGGTTTATTATAGTTTCAAATTGAATTTATACTCCTAAAGTAATTGAAATCTCCTGTTTTCATGCACAAGTGATTTATGTGTAGCAGCTAAGCATCAAATTACATCATATCTTCTTTGTAATCTGTGCAAATCAATTAAAGTGATATATTCACTTTTTTAACTTGTGTGCATGTCTTTAAATGATAAAATATTAAAGGATTCCATTTAAAATATGCTTAATTTGATGTTTGCAGCTCACTTGAACCTCAAAATTTATCTAAACAGCAAATAAATTAACGTCCCAACTTCAAAATAGCATAAAATCCTAAAGAATTGAGCCTTTTAAATTAAAATAAACTTTGAAAATAATGCTGTTGACCTTATCTTTAATTTTGCCAAATAAAAAATTTATACTAATTAATAATAGATCAAGTTTTTCTGGCGTAAAACATTCTATTTTATTTCATTATCAAAATAATATAATAAAATCTGACATATGCTCTTTTAAATTGCTTTTGCTTCAATATTTAGTATAGTATACATATTAATATTTTAGCACCAATAAAAAGATAAGATTATTAGCTTCATTTTGATAGCTTACAGTGTGAAAAAATTAAATATTTGTTAATTTATTACTGTTTTAAATATAAACATTTGTGCTTTTTTAAAATTGAACTGTTATGCTGTGACTTGGGCAGCATGTGTATTAGAAAATGACCTAATCCCTAAAATAATGATCCACATGTTAAAATACTTTGGGGATTCTCCAGTAAAGTGATCTACTGGCTTCAGAGCACAGTATGGGATATCCAAGGGTATCCGTTAGAACACTAACATAGTGAAGAAAGCAGGAGATTAGGTTTGTGAGAAGATTTCACTATTGTTTTTTAAGCGTGGGATAAGGAACTTAAGCAGTGCCAGATCCGGGGTGGAATGCGAGCTTTCCAAAGACTTTTATTTAAGATTCTGAGTTTTAAGAGAGTACATGCACTATCTACAGGATTAAGTTTGATCCCAAGCCAGGCTAATAGGTATTAGGCTGGTTTACGACTTGGACAATGGATTGGTTCAACCGAGGCCTAGTAAGCTTGGCTTGCATCATTTGACATTGAATTTATTTTCCTGTTTTTTAAGTATCCGGTTACAAAGATGAAATAAAACATATATATGGATGTGGTTTTTGAAAAGAAACTTGAAAAGAAAAATGAAGTGTAGTTATAGTATAAATATCTTCAGGGGTAATTTTAAAAACTTAAGCGAGAATAGCGGTAATGTGGTTTTGTTCTGATCTGCAGATATGAGTTTATCAATAAGGAAATTGATCAGGTAAAGTGATTTAGGATTGTAGAGTAGCTTGTCATCCGTAAAAGAGTGTTTGGTAAACATGAAAATAGGGATTTTAAATATACGAGATACGATGGATATGGTTTGTCTTCTGGTTTGGCATTTCCAGTGGATGGAACCCCAGCCCAGGGTTTGGAAGCGAGTGGCTTTTGAGCTTCCGACAAGTGAGGTTTAAGAACCTCAAATCATATTTTATAAGAACACATGTATACTTTCCATTCACGCAACCTCTCTTCTCCATCTACAATGTATACTCCCCCCGATGCCCAAACTTGCTATTTTCCTATCTTAAACCCTGCAGCCGACCAAATATACCTAAACACCTTGCAACAAGAAAACTACTTTCCTACAATGCAAACCAACTACTTCCTAGAACAGCCAATGCCACCATTTACCTTCAACCAGATCCCCTACTTCCAATCCAACGGCCAGCGGTGTCTAGGACTCCCAGCAACCACCTCGCTTGGCCCTGGCATCACCATCCCTCGCCGCAAGCCCACCATTCTATCGGCAGACCCCACCCTACCCCTAATGTACTGCAAATTCTGCCTACAGCCCTTCTCCCGCCGCAACTCGCTCCGCCGACACGAGCTTCTTCACACCGGCATCAAAGTATACAAGTGCTACCCCTGTTCCCGCTCCTTCTCGAGGCAGGATATCTTCAAGCGCCACTGCGCCTCACGAAGGTGTCAACGTCTGACCAACGAAGCCACCCACCGCTGATTTCACCCCATGAAAACCACCCTAATCAGGCCACATTCCACTACGCAATAAACTCAACCATCTCCCTTACATCAGCTGATGCTAGCCACTTCAATCCATCTCTGGCCAACTAAACGTAGTTAAAATTCTAATCTAAATCTGATATTTAAATAACAAGCTTCTTTCTCACGAGCCTTACCCTTGAATCAAGAGGGAACACAAAACAGCTGTAGAAATACAACTGCAACCAGTTCCCAATATTTTACTGGGATTAAATTTTCCCAAGAAATACCCAAAAGGATTTTACAGCAAATAGTCCAACCTCACTTCCACGTATGGATCTCCCATGTTTGAAGTTTATGTCCGATTATCAAACATAATACTACTTTTCCTGCTATAGGAAATCCAGTCACCGTCCCCCCTGAGCTTAAACTTAATTTAGCCAAGCGAAACTTCCAGGTACACTCATCTTTAACCAATCAAAGTAGACCAAGATTCCTATTTGCGATCCTACACTCTTATTGGCTGCAGATCCGAGATGCTTCAGATGTCAAAAAATTGACCTTCCACGGCTAAACTCCAACCCTCACTACTGTAAATTCAGAACCTGAACGTAAAAATGCGGGATTGTCAAATCCTTGGTCCAAATTTTGAATCACTTTTGCGGGCAACTCGGCTGAGTGAAAATAAAATATTTAATAAAATTAACCATTTAATTTGATTTTTTTTGGTTTATTTAAATTGGCAAATTTCGAATCTCTTGAGCAGATAACTCAACTAACATAAGATAAAACCCAACAAACAAATGTGGGATACATGAATCAGAAATGTGGGATTCTTATGTATGATTTGAGATTTCCTGTATTTCAAACAAATCATAGACATCATGTGAAAATTAATGAATCTGAAATTGCGGGATTGTCAAATCCAAGAACCAAGTTTCATATCATAATTGCGAGGAATTTGAAATAAATATAATTTATGAATGTCTCAAAAAGGATGCCAAAGGATCTAGAGTGGATTTGTGTTAATTCTTTTAGGAATCATAGGCATTCTCAAAAATCACCCTATTCCAATTTAGGACAGCTAAAATTTAGATCCTACTATTCACAAAATTAACATACATAATAATAAAATTGACTAAAATGTACACGTCTCTTTTTGCATTTAAAAATTATAAATAAAAATTTATTATGTCTTCTTTCAACAACAACCAAGTCAATGAGCTGTTCCCTGGCCTTGACAAAATTATGCAGGGCTACACTGGGTCTCTTAACGGTGAAGCCTCTGTCTATGGCCACTCCCAACCCGCAGGTCCCTCTGCAAGCACTCCATAGGAGTCTGTTCTTTCCCCTTAAACTTCCAGCATGGCCCTATTTGCCCACCATGCACAGGCAGCTGCCAACCCAAATCCCTTATCAGCAATGGCATCCGGAACCAGCTTTTTTAGCCATGGTGTCACCCAGAGAGCCCAGAACCCAAAAACAGCCAATCAGATGACATTGACCAGTTCCCAAGATGGACATATCCCATCCCCAGTCAATCAGCCTGAAAGACACAGAAGAAAATTAATCACCCAAGAGATTGTTCTCAAAATGGTTGAAAAGCGAGG
The DNA here is from genome assembly GCA_014839935.2 of Entomophthora muscae. Taxonomy (NCBI): domain Eukaryota; kingdom Fungi; phylum Entomophthoromycota; class Entomophthoromycetes; order Entomophthorales; family Entomophthoraceae; genus Entomophthora; species Entomophthora muscae. The sequence goes on from QTSX02000864.1 coordinate 72,992, forward strand.
CAAGCTTATGTCCCTTGGGGAAATTGCAGCCACAATGGGTTTTGCAAAGTCAACTGTGGCTGCAACCCTGCGAGCCCACGCCAACTGTGGTCTCCCTACCAAGAAGACCCCAACTGGTGCTTTTCTTCAACTGAAGGTGAAAAAGCCCACCCTCTCATGATGGCTATTATGGAGTGTGACCCGCGGATGCCCCTGGTCCAGGTACGTCTCCAGTTGGGACTCCACGGCATCTTCATCAACAAAAGAACAGTGGATTCATGGATGCACGGAGTTGTGGTTGCTGCCAGAATCCTATCCAATCAGGTTCTTGGTGGCCCCATTTTGGTGGATACTGACCCATACAATGCAACCATTATTAATTTTATTAAAGTAAGGGCAATGAGAGCCCATAATGACGTCATCTTCCTATCATACGCTAAGATCTCGGTCAGTATCCAAGGCTTTGGAGAGAAGCGCATCCAATCTGACATGTACAAGTGCAGCCTAATCTTGTATCAGTTTGTTGGTCTTTATTGGCAGTTTCCCCATTGGGCGTCAATTATTACTTGGCAATATCAAACACCGCAGATGGGTATGCCTACCAGACGGAGCTCAAGGCCATGCTGGAGGAGTGGGCCACACAAAACACTGTGCACACAGTTGTACTGAGTGCAGAGATGGAGCAGCGGGAATGGGCTACCCAAGAAATCAGGGCTGCGGGGCATACCTGTTGGTCCTACCCCAACAACCACGCCAACATACATCTTGCAGATGTATGTCTCTACAATTTTGGTTCTGCCCTCAGGCACTTGAAGCCTGCCACCTACAACAAACTATGTACCCAGATTGATAAGGGGCATGAGCTTTTCTTTTATGCATCCATCCAGGACTTATTTGATCTCATCATCTTTTATGCAAGTGATAGTGATAAGTCCAAAAAGGACCCCTGTCTCCCCCCACGCCAGTCCATCCGTTTTGCCAAGCCAGTATATGTGACAGAAGAAGAATTTGAGCAATTAAAGCAAACCGCTCTTGGTGACCCTCCCAGTCAACAAACCCTGCCTCCCCAACCCTCCATCAAGCCACCTGTCTTCCAACCCTGACTCCCAAGCCACCATCCATTCCCTCCCCACTATCTCTGATGCTGCCCCTTTCACAGGCGCAGATGAAGGCAACATTCATTCCGCCCATTCCCTTCCCTTCCCGTCCTTTGATTAGTAAATAAATCTTTTCTTTGTGATAACTTATTAAAATTGATATCTCTCTTTCAATTTACAATTAATAATACTTTCTTTTTACATTATCAACATTTCCCATAATTAAAACAATGTTGTACATTTTGCAAATAGCTTAAAATTAAGAGCATACATATTTTCATCATCATTAATAAATAAAAGACAATAAATGTAAATAATAGATTAAAATATTGCAATTAGACGTCAACTCTTGATATTTTGATATTATGTGCATAACTCAATGTATTTAGTTTAATAAAATTCATTGTAAAGTTGGCCTTTTTTCATTGTAATTTATCAAAATGGATTGTGTTTATATTAGAGAGTCATTAACGCTTAGTACAAATATCAATGCATAGTGTATTTTACAGCCTGTATATTTACCTATTGGTAATAATTCTATAAACTTTTCAGTTGGATTTTATGAGGTAATAATAATGTAATGTGTTAGAAATTATAGTTTACTTTCATTAATTGGCTGATTTTCTTTGCTGTGGCAATTGTGCATTTTCTGATATTTCTGCACTAGTATCCAATTGGTTGGCTTCAGATCCAATTGCACAGGCAATAGGAAAACAAGCTGCCACCCCAACCACATCCAGTCTTGGGTGGCGGCTTGTTTTCCTATTGCCTGTGCAATTGGATGTGAAGCCAACCAATTGGATACTAGTGCAGAAATATCAGAAAATGCACAATTGCCATAGCAAAGAAAATCAGCCAATTAATGACAATAAACTGTTTTATAACACATTACATTATTATTACCTCATAAAATCCAACTGAAAAGTTTATAGAATTATTACCAATAGGTAAATATACAGGCTGTAAAATGCACTATGCATTGATATTTGTACTAAGCGTTAATGACTCTCTAATATAAACACAATCCATTTAGATAAATTACAATGAAAAAAGGCCAACTTTACAATGAATTTTATTAAACTAAATACATTGAGTTATGCACATAATATCAAAATATCAAGAGTTGATGTCTAATTGCAATATTTTAATCCAATATTTACGTTTATTGTCTTTTATTTATTAATTATGATGAAAAATATGTATGCATTGAAGATAGTACTATAAAAACCAGTTCTTTTATGGAATTCAAACAATATTTCAACAATCTATAACTTGATCAACAAATTAGAAGCACACCTGCAAAAGGTTGTTGAGATAGAAAGAAATATCAGGGAAATAGTGACAGGAAAGCTGGGTAACAAGGGCCAGCCATTGGTCCAGTCAAAAGAAGTTGCTCTGGATAAGTTGGGAAATATTATAGATGAAAAGAATAAAGAAAAATTACTTAATCTACAGGGAACTATTTTATCAAGTCTAGAATTCAACAACACGGCCTACAATTTGTGGGAGTTCTGGCAGGGGGCCAAAGAAAACAATAAGAAGATCAAACTAATTGAAGGAACAGAAATTCAAAAGGAAATCAACACCAATGAAGAGGAAACCAACCAAATGGAAACAGATGAAAATGAAACACAAGCAAGAAGCAGAAGCGCATCAAGAAATACAGAAGCTTTATCAAATGAAAATCAAGAGGAAGCACAAGTTGAAAGAAAAATAAGAAAAATCAAGCCTAAGAAAATTAATGATGAGCATCCAACGCTCATGAAGTTCGCTGATATGGCGCCTGTGGCTGAGGGGGCCACAGGGGAAACAATCAGTAAGTCTTTTTATGTTTAACTTATATTTATTTTAGTCATCACCAGGAATGGGGATGAGGTTGCAGAAGTGGCAGCTTATACACTGAGTTGGTTTTATGGGGGTTACCAGTCACTGATGGCCCCTATAAAACAAATAAATAAAAATCAAATAAATAAAATAGTTCAACAGAATATGAATATGTTTTTTAATTCTGAAGCTCAAGATAGGGAATATCAACCACCTGCGGGGTGCTTGCCATGGATAAGGGAAGCATACAAACTAGGATCAACAATCAAAATCAAAGAAATGAATGAAATTTGCAGGGATATAGAACTGAACTTTGATGAATACATATATGAAAGCATTCAAAGATTCCCCTTCACAAATATCAACAAATATGAAAAAAAATTAATAAAAACTGACTTTCAAATTGGAAATGAAAATCTGAAATCTGCAATTTTTAATGAAATTTTTAAAGCTCTATCAAACAAAGTTTGGGATGCAGTCCTTGTGAATAATTTTAAGCCTTTTTTGATATTGTTTGCCAAGGCCTGGGGGCTGATACAAGCCAGGCGCCCCCGGAACCCTCTTCAAATTTAACCAATGTCCTATATTAATAGGTTAGTACATACTTTGAAAAAATTGTACATGTTCTCAGAAAAGTATACCTTGCAACAAATCCATGTTGTGGTGTACCTGGGAATCCTGCTCTACTGCATATTGAAATACAATGTGAAAAATTAGAAGATATACCTATACAAATTGACATATGTTGCGTAACCCTCAACAGACAGAAGACACCACGGGGATACAGGACAGTTGAGCACGTCCTATATGACTCATTTGCAATAGCAACACTATACGGGTACAATGTGCCCCCCCCAAAAAATCTCCTAGTCAATTCTCTCACCCAATTGCCTTTTATAAGATGTTTGGCCACCACCGGGGTGCTAAGCGCCACCCCTCTAGCAATTGGCGCCAGAGTCATCCACCACATACAGAAGAGTATGTGGTCCCAATTTGACACATTAGCAGAAAATTTGATTTCAGGGTATAATTCCCCGGAATAATCACATTCCCCTTGCAATTTACATTCTCCTAATAAATCATTTTCCCTTGCAACTTAAAATTTTTATGTTATTTTAATATTAAAATATTCACTGTTAAATTCTTTAATATTGACATATTTAATATCAATATTTTGATATTGAATAAATCACATTTTAATAAAAAAATTTATACTGTAAATTCAGAACCTAAATGTAAAATGTGGGATTGTCAAATCCTTGTCCAAATTTCAAATCACTTTTGCAGGCAACTAAGCTGAGTGAAAAATAAAATATTTAATAAAATCAACCATTCATTTTGATTTTTTTGGTTTATTTAAATTGGCAAATTTCAAATCTTTTGAGCAGATAACTCAAGTAACAAAAGACAAAACTCAGCAAACAAATGCAGGATACATGAATTAGAAATGTGGGATTCTAATGTACTGTAAATTCAGAACCTGAACGTAAAAATGCGGGATTGTCAAATCCTTGGTCCAAATTTCAAATCACTTTTGCGGGATAGCCTTTTTTTAATTAAATTGATTGTTTGAATAGCTATTTGAATTTTTGGAAATGCAGGGACTCATAGACACTTTGCAAAGTTTAAGTCAAACTGCATATTTCCAATGGACAAAATGAATCAACTGGAATCAGATTTGAAGCGTTCAAATCCATCAACCATTTCCATTATGTTAACTATGTTTTTTGGAATTACGGGATTGTCAAATCCAAGAACCAAATTTCAAATCACTTTTGAATGCCACTAGTAAACTCAAATAATAATTGCAGGAACTGGAATCCAAATTGAATGTACAGTAAGTAACTAGGAAAAATCAACCCAAATCAAGAAGCTCAACTCTGGATAAAATCAAATGAAAAATCCAATCTAAACAGCCATGTTTAGACATGAAATGAAGTGAAATGAAAAATTGTCTAAACTGGAAATGATGCAATATTCTGCACTTTAAATCACTAATATAGCAACCATAAAACCATATAATGATTTATGAGCTACTCTCCTGAGGATACAGAAATTTTTTAAAAAGGTTTTGGCCCCCAGCGTAGCCAGGGGCCATAAAACTTTATTTTTGAGGAAGGAAGAAGGGGAAAAGATAAACTATTAGTTTACTAACTATGTATTCATGTATTGCTACTAAGGATACTTGATTACAGTAGATTTTAAAAAATGCTAACAATAAAGTAGAAATATATATTACAATCTATATTATCATGTTGTATTTCCTTTGGTGTGTTGATAATGTGCTTGCAATTAATTGGACAGCTTCACCTCCAGTTGCATTGGCAATAGGAAATCAAGCCGCCTCTGCAACCTCAGTTGGTCTCAGGGAGGCGGCTTGATTTCCTATCACCAATGTGACTGGAGGTGAAGCTGTCCAATTAATTGCAAGCACATTATCAACACACCAAAGTAAAGACAATGTAGTAATATAGATTGTAATATATAATTCTACTTTATTATTAGCATTTTTTAAAATCTACTGTAATCAAGTATCCTTAGTAGCAATACATGAATACATAGTTAGTAAACTGATAGTTTATCTTTTCCCCTTCTTCCTTCCTCAAAAATAAAGTTTTATGGCCCCTGGCTACGCTGGGGGCCAAAATCTTTTTAAAAAATTTCTGTATCCTCAGGAGAGTAGCTCATAAATCATTATATGGTTTTATGGTTGCTATATTAGTGATTTAAAGTGCAGAATATTGTATCATTTCCAGTTTAGACAATTTTTCATTTCACTTCATTTCATGTCTAAACATGGCTGTTTAGATTGGATTTTTCATTTGATTTTATCCAGAGTGGAGCTTCTTGATTTGGGTTGATTTTTCCTAGTTACTTACTGTACATTCAATTTGGATTCCAGTTCCTGCAATTATTATTTGAGTTTACTAGTGGCATTCAAAAGTGATTTGAAATTTGGTTCTTGGATTTGACAATCCCGTAATTCCAAAAAACATAGTTAACATAATGGAAATGGTTGATGGATTTGAACGCTTCAAATCTGATTCCAGTTGATTCATTTTGTACATTGGAAATATGCAGTTTGACTTGAACTTTGCATAGTGTCTATGAGTTCCTGCATTTTTAAAAATTCAAATAAATACTCAAAAAAATCAATTTAATTAAAAAAGGCTATCCCGCAAAAGTGATTTGAAATTTGGACTAAGGATTTGACAATCTCACATTTTTACATTCAGGTTCTGAATTTACAGTATTTTGATTATTTAAACTTTAATATTTAACTTTTAAGATTTATAATTAATATTTTACTTTTAAAATTTTAATGTTAATTTTAAATTTTAGTATGTAAATTATAATATTAATATATCTAATTATATTAAAAGACATTAGTTATAGTTGCCAATACATCAAATAAAAAAAGAATTAAAAATGTTTTTATTTACTAATTGTTGAGTACGGGTCCATTTATCACAAAGATAAACATGGAGAATTGAATTTATCTGTATCATGTGGCCCGCTCCACTATTGTTCTAAACAACTGATTGTTTAGAACTTGAATTACCTTTCCCTTGTGATATGATTTGATAAACATATTTGATATATTTAAACTGTGTCCTAAGTACAAATTAGTAAGGAATACATGAAAATCATTGGTTTCTGTGTTGTGTGGCTATAGTGGCATTGAAATAACAAGGATCATATGATGACACGCAAGGTCCAATTTGTGGCTTAAAAAAGCCAAAATGCCATCTTGTGATTAACAATTATTTAAATAAAATAATTCTATTTCTATCTTTTTTTATTTATTCATTTGTTAACACAACAGTCAATATAATATTTAATGCATTATAATAAAAATATTTTCTTCATACCTAGTATAGTTAATTTTACTTACTTTTTCTATGTATTCTTATATGTCTATAATATAATCAAACATCACATTATTATATATAAATAATAATTTTTGAGACCTAATAAAAACAAAATAAATAAAAAAACAAATTAAACCCGGAGAGCCCATTTATATGATTGGCTCGGAGGCCAGAGCTTTTGGAAGGAAGGATTACAAGTGCTCATAGAAAGCTGCCACCACATTGGATGGCATCACAAATTGGCTGACCTCAAGAATATTGAATAGGTCCTCAGTGTCCTGAGGAAGACCTTGTTTCACCTTATTCTTGATCCAACCAAACACCTCCTTGATTGGATTCAGGAATGGGGAATATGGCAGGAGGAAGAGAAGTCACATTGGACAATCAGCAAGGCAGTGGCTAGAGGAGTGGCTATTCTTGTCAATGGGGGGGAACTTGGACACAACCAGATCCACTTTGTGGAGCCCAACATTATCAAGCACAATAACGTTGATTGTGCTGCTATACTTTATCCAAAGGTACTCCTTGACAGCTTGGAGAAAATTGAGAAAGGTCCTGCTGTTATGGGAGCCTTTAATCATCTGGTATTGATCTAACCTGCGAGGACCAATAAGCGCAACCATTGAATAGGTCTGGGAACAAACAGCTGCACAATGGGCTACGCCGTCCTTGGACCCCTTCTTGACCCACCCATGCCTGGACCTGAGTGAGGAGGAAAACAACAATTTGTTGATATAGAAGAACTGGACATTCCCAGTCTCCTTTAGTGCCAGATATGTCTTGGCATAAATGTGCCAATCCTTGATGGTCTTTTCACTGTTCCTATTATATGGAGAAACTCCAAGCACCTTCCACAAGAAGCCCAAATCAACCATAGTTTTTTAGACAAGGGTTTTGGAAACAGAAAGTCCAAACTCTGTGGTGAGCATTGATTGGACAGCAAGTGTGTCCAGGTGGCAATCACTGGCTACCCACTGCTTGATTGTGTTGATGTGTACGGGCTGAAGGAGTTTTGGCTGTCTTTTTGCTTTGGTGGATTCAGCAATTCACCCGGTATTGTCATACTTGGTGTTGATGTTGGCAATGTACCTGGCTGTGACACCAAATTGGGACACAATATCCCAAACCGCCATTCCCCTATTCAAGCAGTCAAGGAGAGCTTCACACTCACTATCTGTCAACCGACGCCGGCCCTTGGCAGGTACCACAGCATCCTGGCTACCAGGCTCAACACAGGGGATGGGGACCTTTGTGTAGAAGGTGGGATCACGCTTGCTTGCAGTGGCGCCGTCAATAGTGGCATATGACACAAGCACAGGTGGCTCATCAGTTGTGGCCAATGGCTCACAGGTGGTGTCAAAGACACAGGGGCAAGAAGTAGCAACTCTTGGGTCAAGAGTGCGGGGACGGGTGACAACTGGGTATACAGTGGAGGTGTAAGTAACCTCAGTGTTCCCGGTGACCTTTGTGTATGAGACTTTGGTAGCAGGCCTTGAAAGTGGCTTCTGCCTGGGATTCAAGCTGGTAGTTCTGGCTTGGGATGCACGAGGTTGTTGGCTGGCACTGACACCTTGGGAGGCCTGTGTATCGGCATGACTCCCCTCAAGTTAGGTTCTGGGTCTGTTCTTGGACCCTCTGGGACGCCCTCGTGGACGGGCTGCCCCACGGGCTGCTGCAGGAGCGGGTTGGGAATGTGATTGACGCTCCATAAAAATAAAATAAAAAATATATTTCAGATTAAATATGTATTTATTTGGAGTTATTGGTTTAGTTGTGGGTAGTTATTTTCTCTTGAGTTAGCCTTGAATAGTAACAGAATTTCTATATCTGTTATTTGAAGTGAATAATATTGTATCCTTTCCAGTTTTGGATGATTTTAAAGTTTAATAACTTTTTTGTGTCTAAACATGGTTATTGATATTGAATTTTTAGTTTGATTTTAGTTGTGGTGGAGCTTCTTGATTTGGCTTGGTGTTTCCTAGTGTTCTTAGTGTACATTAAATTTGGATTCCAGTTCCTGCAATTAATATCTGAGTTTACTAGTGGCATTCAAAAGTGATTTGAAATTTGGTTCTTGGATTTGATAATCCCGCAATTTCAAAAAACATAGTAAACTTAATGAAAATGGTTGATGGGTTTGAACGCTTCAAATATGATTTGAGTTAATTCATTTTATCCATTGGAAATATGCAGTTTGACTTGAACTTTGCAAAGTGTCTATGAGTTCCCGCATTTTTAAAAATTCAAATAAATACTCAAAAAAATCAATTTTATTAAAAAAGGCTATCCCGCAAAAGTGATTTGAAATTTGGACCAAGGATTTGACAATCCCACATTTTTATGTTCAGGTTTTGAATTTACAGTAAAGGGTTGACCAATTCTTCACAGACAGTCCACCAAATGGTCAGTTTTTTTAAATGTTGCTCCATTCAAATTATAACAACCGTTCAAACTGCCAATTTTCCAGCCCTGAAAGTCTGATGCCTTTATATCACATTAACTCTTTAGATACCAACCATGCTTTTTGTTAAACTACACCAGTCTGACTTGATTGTCTGTACCTGATTGGTTGAGATGGCCCATACCAACAATCCTTCTTGGAATTCTAACTTTATCCCAATATAGCTGCATAGTAGCAAGCTCTTCAAGCCCAAAACTAACCATTAAGTTTATAGAAATATACCATGCTTTCTAAGAATTTAATTTAGCTACAATTAGTAAGAAGCTCCACCGAGTACTGCTTAAACCATCCACTATCCCAGAAAAGTTGGTCAAGGTAGCTTAAATACTGGTTAACCAGATACATGATAAACATGCACTTCTATTTAATGTAGATATTATGCTTGCTTTGGGGCAGGAATATGCACTCCATCAATTCTTGCTCCATCAACTAACCTTCCATTAAAAAGACGGGAAATAAGTTGGAAACCCATAATTTAATATCTCTATGGTTTCTTGTGTAAGATCCAGGACATTCCAGTTTCACTTATCATCTCCACTCTCATATAGACTCTTATGATTAGACAATTATTTTCAAAAAAAACTTTGAATATATTTTCTCCCAACTCATCTACCTTCTGGCTTAGTTATTTATCCTCATCTCCCTGCTTGATCTTAATCTCAATGCAATTTGATCCCTCAATTCCAGTCCTTCTACCTCCCTATCAGCGGTGGCTTTCATCTGGCTATAATTTCATCAACCCCCTGAATAATATTGAGTATGTCCCAGGAGAAATCCTTGTTCCTCAAGGCTGATATTCTCTCCTAGGAGAAGTAATCAGAGTAAAGCTCCTCAAAATCAGCCTCCATTTCTGCTAGTGATTTGCTTGTAAAAAGATTTGGTCACCTCAAGATCTCCCAAGACTCCCCTAGGGAGTTCTTAGGAGTCTGTTTCTATAGTGCCAAGCTTCCCACTATCAATACACCAAACTTTGCCATTTCAAAACTAGGTAAGACCAATATGTAAAAGGCTAAACAATTTAAGGTGAAAGCAACCATATTTGAGATGATTAATTTATCAAATATTCCATCCTCTAATCATATACCATCCTCAGCATATCCAGCTGAACTCCCTCCTTCTTTAAATCCTACCTGGATCTCCCTAAACCCCTTGGTGTTAGCTTTATCAACCAATCTTGATCCTACCTATCACAGCTCATACCAGAGTCTGGCTGGACTTCCACAGGGGAGGCAGGCCAGCCTGAAAGGCCATGTACACAATTGGTGCTATCCTGATAAGGTAGTTCACAGCTGTATCCAAAGGACACCAACTCACAGTATGGGGCACAGCCTGATTGGCCAGCCCCAATACTGTAATATAGGCAAACCACAACTTATTGAAGTCTTGGGCAGAAGGCACATTGGGCAAGAGGGAGTGGATGGGATCTCCTTCATGATAGTCAGGATTGGGCACTAGAATGGTCAGGAGGAAGATCCAGGTGGTGAGGGTGGAAGAACTCCAAGTCAATGGTGTGAGATGGCTTAACCAAATGGACAGGAGCAGAACCAGGAGGAAATGGATAGGTGCAGTGGTATTGTGTAGTGGATTTGCAAATAGATGCAAACAGGTTGATTGTATTGGTGAAAATAGATGATCCCTGCAAGAAAATAATGGGTCCTGGGCATAAAGTTGTTTACTTTAATATTTCAACAGTGATGAAGGCTTCTCCTCCTCACTGCTTATACTTACTGGGAAATACTTAGCCTTTTGTGCCACCTGAGGCCTGGTGGCATCATTTTCAGTTGAACTTACAATTTTCACTGGAATTTGCATACTTGGGCCAGGGGGTGAGTTCTCATTAATTGGTATAACATGAGCCCATCTTGAACTGCAGCATGCCGAGGTGCCACAGTTATTTATAGATCCTGCAAGTAATCAAGTGCCTGATTGCGCAATCAAACAATCAAACTCCTGATGTATCATTTCCTGATAGTTGAGAGCCTAAATTTGATAGTGGAATCTAAGCCAGGGATTTGAGGCTTGTGTGCCTCTTGAATCCCAGGTCATTTGCAGTCAGAAAAGGGGTTTTTTTATGAAGGCAGCTGGCAATGCTTTCCAAACTGTTGGTTGTTTTATCTCCAGGCAGGCTATCTGATTGTCTGGGGCGTTCTGGGCCCTTAAACTACCTTGCTGGGAAGTATTTTTCTCAATCCCATAAAGACATGATTTACCTTTGTCCAGCAATCACCCCAATCCATTAACTATGCCAATTATATACGTCTCAGGAGTATAGTGAACAAGATAAAGGGAAAATTAGGAAGAGCATGTACTCTGTTTGATATGGAGATAGAGGATCACATAGTAATGTTGCAGCATCTTTGACTACTCCCTCTTTGAGAAGTGATTCCTGGAGCAATTCTCTAACTAATCATTAAGTCAATGGCACTCTTATAAAACACCCATCTAATACAGGGATCAATACTTTTGAGTCCTAGGCGGAAAATTAACTGGAAAAGCCTCATGACTGCCATGGAGTACATGGACAGTATGTGGCTTTCCATGATACTATATAACCCTTAATATTCATACCAATAAAGTGTCATTCTCTTATTAAATTTCCCCTTTAGTTTGTTTCACATACTTCAAGAAGGATATACTTGACAGTGGTATCAAGGGTTGACTATCCACACCTATGCAGCTTAAAGGAAAGATTCCCCAAAAGAAAAGAAATCAGCAGACGCCGCTCCCCACTGGCTGGAGAAGATATGAAGAAGGTCAGGACATCCCTACAGGATACACTGTCTACAGCGGTATACCTGTACCTAACAAACAGTACAGCTTCCTCAGCACGCAAGGGGCCCTGGACCCACCTCCAACCCAAGACATGCCTGAAATACCCAACATAGTATTTCAGCATCTCTGCTCAGAAAAAATTGGGACCCTCTCAAGATTATGCTATGAAAACGCCAACCTCTGGATCCAAAGCAACCAAAACAAGTTCACACAAGTAGACTACCCCCAAAGACTCTGGGCAAGTGAAATTGCCCAGCAAGTTACCTGGGCTGCCTTCTAATTTATGATCAAATGGTTCAACTATATCCTGTGACCATACAGCAGTCACTGTTAAGTATTCAGCCAAGTAAATACTCCAAAATATAAAGTTGCTTGGTTTTTGCTGTTTTTTTATGTAGATAGGTTGGATTGGAAGTCTTAAGGTTAAGATTCCTGAAAACTTAGTATCTATGTTCAATAAAAGAACATAAGGCACAATTAGCTGAATCAATCTTGGAGACTAGGTGTCTCAAAAATGATTTAATTAACCAGGAATATTAATTAATAAATACATGGGAATATAATTAATAAGGATTTAATTATATTGGTTAATTGCCTTGACTGTGTCAAGAAGTTGGGTTAAGATTAAACAAAATTAAACCCCCAAATTTTGGGTTAAAACCACCGTTTTGGCAAATTCATTAGGTTAGAAGCGCTGCTGCGCCGCCTAATTGATTTCAGAAGCACCACCCAGTGAATTTTTCTGGTGCTGGAGCACCGCAGCGCCGCCTGGTTTGAGTTTCAAAGCATTTTAATGGGTTTTAAGGCAAAAAACCAAAAAAGACGCAAAGATAACCAGACAAAGGCAATGATGTCTAGAGATTTAAGTTTTATCAGCTGTTTCCCAGTTGGAACATTGATAGCTGAGTTTTGGAATGTGTATATTCCACAGGGTTTTGGCACCAGGAGCTAAGAAAACTCCTTGCCAAATTAATACATTGAGATGAATGGCTTCAGATGACTCCTTCTCATTGTAGGTTGATTTTCATATGCTGAGATTTACAGGTGATCTTTTAGGTAAAGATCTCAATTTGGATGACTCAAATGTCATAGACCACGTTATATGAATCATAGGTTGATTCAGGAATCAGAGGGGTTTTAGCCAAATATGCCCTGAATGGTATATAAATAAAAACAGCTAAATTTTAATAAGGATATATTGTCAATTTCAACGCTTTCCCCTCAAACTACTTTTTAATTTTCATTTTTTCTTTACTATCATTTGAAAGAGCAAAATTCAGGGTGCTTTATGTAGAAACCGCTGCTGCTAGGAAGGAAGTTCCTATCAGTTCACTTGAGGAGGCTTGGCAAGTTTGGATGTCTCTAAGATAGCACCCAATGAATCTTTGGTAGAAGCAAAAGCAGTTTTTAAAGAACTATATTCCAAATTTTTTTGACAAAGAGGGAACCACTGCACAAGGAAATCAAGTTTATTCATGGGACTTCTGGAACTTGCTGTTAGGGTTTGATGAAATTTTACAACAGGTGAAGGACAGAGCCAATCATGAAGTTGAGGCATTAAGAAATAGGGAGGAAAAGAGTGTCAAAATTATGGCTTGTTGGCAAGATGACAATAAAGTGTTGTCTCACAAATTGTCTCCCTGGAGGCAAAGCTCCTCAAAGCTTTGTAACAGGAAGGTAACAGTAATAAGAGTCAAGGGCAAGTTTGACTGTTTGGACCTGTATTTTTCACATATCCTTATCCTAATGAAGACTGGGACATGTTCAAGATTTCCTTCTTGGAAATATTTGCCATATAGGACTCTGATGTTGTGATCATGACAGAGCTTGGAACCTTTAAGATGATGGGAACTGTTGAGGAGTATATCACAGCATATCAAGTCATACATGATTGAGCCCCCAACATCATCAATTTGATGAGGCTGAACCACGTTTGGACTTCTACAGTGGTCTCCTCACCCACATCCACCTTCAGTTTGATACAAGCTGCTACAAGAGCCTCCAGGATGTATTCTTAGAAGGAAAGCAAGCTGCTCAGAAATCTGACGACCTGCATGCAACCAACAATAAAAAAGAGAGTCCCTTGGCAAAGAAGGATACTTGAACCAATAAGCAAGCCAACCAAGCTAATAATCCTCCCCCTTGAGGCGGAAATTGTATAACTCAGATGAACCAGATGAATATTGACAATAACACCTGAGGAGGGAAAATCTCAGGGGAGTGCTTAGGCAAGCCACCCTCCCCCACTTTACAAGACTTGTACAGGGACCAAAACGTGGATTCAATCACCATGATCCAAGTACCCTCCAGCAATCCCATACTGTTTGCTGCCCAAACTGGAAATAAACTCCTCACCTGTTCTTTATGTTTTTGCAGATATCAAGGCACAGCACTATTTAACACTGGAGGGGTTCAGTCCATTGTTGACAAGAAAACTTTCAGCCTCATTAAACTATCTACAGCCAAGAGCAACATCAAGAGAGCTATCATGGCAGACAACTAAAGCACCCCAGTCACTAAGGAGCCAAAACCTTTCCAGGCGCAGATAGGAGATTTAAAAACTACCCTTGGTGGCCCTATCATTACAATGCTCAAGTATGGCATAGTACTTGGCTTAGATTGGATAAGAAAGAAAAAACCTCACATTGACTGGGATAGCACTACCCTCATCATACAACAAGGAGAAGAAAGGAACACTGGTAAAATTGACAGAAATACCTGCACATACAAGATCAAAAATTCAAAATGTGAAAGTCTTACTTAAACAGGACCCAGTATATCAACGACTCGCCCAAGAGTTCCCTTGAGTATTTCAGGAGAGACTGCTAGGATTACCACCTTCCAGAGGTATCCAGATAAAATACCAAAGAATAGTGGGTACTACCTGCAGCAGGTACAACAGGAGGCTGGCAAATTAAAATCCTGCCAGTGCTTTAACAATTAGGTAAATGGTCAGCATCCATTAGAACACCTTGGTATGGGTGCTGTATCAACCAAAGATGCCAGCAAAATAGATCAAGATGTATACATGGAAGTGTACACTGCAACAGACAGGGTGGAGTGGGGCAACACTGGGGGAGGCCAGGACCCAATTTAAGAGGAGTTAAGCTGACCTGGTTCTTCATATTAGGCTTGGCCTAGCCCTTCTGGTACAGGCCCAAAAAAGCAGGGCCAGGCTGGTATCCTCCAATTCCTAGGCAATCTGTGAGCACAGCTGTGAAGATAGGATGATTTATCTTCACTCTGTTAGGGATTTAGGGTAGATTCAAACTAATATATTGGTTGTAGTAAGAGTAGAAATTAACTGATATTATTGAGGAGTATTTCTCTCAGTGATAGCAAAAACTATTGCTGAGAGGGAATCTTTTATTTATAGTACCTCCCACTATGCAAAGTTTTTCAAGTGGGAGTGAAAACAGTGAATGGGTGTGAGATTAGGCTGATTGACCACAAATGATTAGGCTAATCACTGCATGCAGATCTTATCATTTATATGCTGTATTATCACTAGATTATCATTCTATTAAGTGTAGTAATTACAAGTTGTATAGTCACTAGTTTATTATAATTGATATGACTATTATATGGTGTATAATTGTCAGCCAATATAGTAATTATCACGTATTAAACAGTGTTTAATCAATAGATCATCAGTTGTATAGCTCTCTTTCCTTCCAACGGGATGTTGTATCAACTCATTCCCACCCAGCCTGAAAGGCATACATCAAAAAAATGATGTGTGAAAGGCTAGGAAATACTGAGTTTGTATTACACAGTGAATAATTAGTTCCTTATTGGTTCAGGTTGCTATTACATAGCAGATAATCCTCAGTTTTCTATTGGATTGAGTCAGCCATTATACAGTGTATAATCCTCAACTTGACCCATCATATTAATAAGCAGAAGGCTTGGCATCCAGAAAATGGCCACTGATTAAACCCTAAAGTGGAAAAAGAATACCAGAATTCTACCTTCCAAAGAATGAGGATAGAACTGTGACTATTTCTAAGCATCAAAAAAACATAGTTTGGTTTCCTAGTGCTATTAAAGGCACATAAAGATAAAGCCAAATGATAATTTCCAGTAGACTAGCTCAAAAAAGAGTGTAGGCTGTAGCTGAGGTGTCATGTACGCCTTGTAAAGACCAGTAGCAGCACATGTGCCAAGGACAGTCAATTAGGATAGGTGTAGCCAGGAAAATTTGGCCTATTTCAAAGGCAGCCACTGAGAACTGTCTGAAAGGACAAGACCAAGGGTTGTTGCAGTATATATAGATACAGACATCTTAAAGGAAAAAAGCTCTTAGTTACACCTGGATAGATTGCAGCCACTAGCTAGATTGTAATCCAGTCTCAATAAATGTAATTGTCTTCAAAGTTCTATTATACTGTAATCTGTAGTGCTCTTTGCATAAGACAGGTAGAGTACATTGACAAGTCTAACATCTATCTGTAGCTTTGAACATGCCAGCAATAACTTAAGCTGCTCAACAATAGGTGACCCCAAAGTCTTGCTGGTGAGGGTTGAAATGAGGCAATTGGGATAAGGTCAAACCTTCATTCATCTATTATCAGTGACTGGATTGCCAATTCTTAGCTGGGACCAATGGATTCTGAATTTACCTTGAGCATGAGGGGAAAAGGTTTCAAGGCCTCTTCCTGGTTTATTTTTAGATTATTTCAGGATTGACAATTCTTTTACCCTCAAACCCTGGGCCCAAGGATATGATTCAAACCCTGACCCTGAATCCCTTCAGGCTGCTGAGCCTGGGTACCAAGGGGCTGCCTGCTAGTGTTTTCCTGGGGTCAAACCCCTGCAAGCTGAGACCAAGAATAATGAAGCAAGCCAAACTAAAGGAATGATTGCACCAAATAAGGGAACAATCAAGGCGCCTAATGGAGGCAACAAAATTCTGACCATTATCTTCATGGGTTTAAAGGCTATACCAGCGGCCAATCAAGAGTCACCCCCAGGAGAAGGCACAGGCCTGCGGCACAACCCCATGACTAAAACTCTAGAGCAAGATAATCAAGTAGTCAAGTTGATATCTTTGATCAATGATAGAAATCCCAGCCCTGGTGCCATTTTGCTGTCTTGGAACCCAAGCACCCAGATCCCCAGGCCCTCTTTTCCCAATTTCCTGATGAACCCCCTCATGGAATATTAAGTTTGGAAGTGGGGTGCTATATAGACCAAAGGACCCTGCACTCTAAACTTATTGCCACTTTTGAATAAAGGTTATTTTATTTTGGCTTACACAGCTACTTCCTTATTTTGTCTTTGCCATCTATCAAATCAGTACAAGATCATCTGGCCCTCCTGCCCCTCTGCCTGCAGATTCCCATCCTCCAGCTGTTCCCTTTGGCCCCGTCCACTTCATGGAGTACTCTCTGAAACCTTAATATAAGGAATACACTCCAGAAAAAATCCTCAAACTAGATCACTTGGCCTGCATACAATCTGAAGTTAGATACAACTGTCAAGGCCCCTGGATATTCTCAACACCCAAGTTGTTTAGAGGCAAATTCAACTACCTGCCTGCCTATGAACTCCACATGGAACCACCTGTGACCCCAAGCCAATGCATGCCTCCTCACCCAACCTCCTGACCAATCACACTGGCAATCTGTTTGGGATTGTGTACATCACCCTCACAGGGGTGATTGACACTATAATCCCAGCCGCCGGCCTGTGGTCCTGGGTGGGGAAGTTCTTCTCCTACTTCTTAAGTTAGCTCCTCTCTTGTGGTGGGCTTTACCCGCAAAAACCTGGCCAAGTGATCCCCAAAACCAACAGGCCAGCTGCCCAAGACTGGATCCCTGACAGCTTAGGTTGTTGGGTTTGGCAAGAGTTTTGCCCCAACCATGTGGTCTGGGGCCCAGATCCCCATTGGTTGGGGCCAGGATTGTTGGCCAAGCTTTGGATATTAATCCTAAATTGTTCAGAGCTGCATGACCTTTACTCTATTTTTAATCCCAATTACTGTGAATTATTTGATTGGTTACTCACTTGGGTGAGATCTGATTTGCTGGAGGAAGGTGAAGCCTGGGGCTCAGGTGGCTGGCCCCTGGCAGGCTGGTGGTTGGCCTCTAGCAGCAGACTGCCCTGCGGCCCCCTGGGTTGTGGGTGTCTGGTGGGGGAGGGGCTGGCGGGCGTGGCAGGCATCTTCCTGGGTTATAAATTATTCTGGTCCAAGTCAAGTTCTGTTTGGACCTTCATAAATTATTTTCTCATTTCAGGGGTGGAAAATCCCGGTTATATTGAGGATTATTTGAGTCCACAGTTTTTTCTTGTGCCAAATTGGAACAATAGTAGAAATTTAGATAGTGTCATGAACATTCCTACTACCAGCACAAGATTGACCTAAAAGTAAGAATACCTAAGGCACACTTCATATACCAATTAATACCACATGAAGACAACACCTTAAAAGAATACCTGGATGAAGCCCAGGAAAGGGGGATCATTTGACCATAAAAGTCTCCTTTTGGTGCAGCAGTCTCTTTTGTGACCAAGAAGGATGAAGGGCTACGCCTCAACACCAATTACAGAGCACTCAACAAAGTTGCAATTAATAATAGATATCCCCTGCCCCTGATTGATAACCTCTTTGATGCTCTAGAAGGATCACAGTTCTTCATAAAAATTGAATTAACAGCAGTATACCATTAAATCTGTGTTAAGCCTGAAGACATCCCAAAGACAGAATTCAGAACCAAATGCAGCTCATTCAAATGTATAGTCCTCAACTTTGGTATGGCAAATGCTCCCAGTACCTTTGTGACCTTCATGAACAAATTTTCAAGGACCATATTAGAAAAAGAGCCATAGTCTAATTGTATGATATAATGATCTATAGTCCCAATAAAAAACACTGGAAATGTGTTTTCATGGTGTTCAACACACTCCAAACTTATCAGCTAGTAGCCAAGCCTTCCAAGTTTGACTTCTTTTTTACCAAACTCCCATTTCTTGGACTCAGTATTAGTAAAGATGGGATTAAGCCAGACTCAGAGAAGGTAAGAGCTATCACAGACATGCCAGTACCACATAAAAATAGTTCACTCCAAAGATTCTTGGGAAAGATTGAGTATGTCAGGAGGTCCATTCCCAATTGGGGAGCCTTAACTGCCCCTGTATGCAATCACTGGTAAAACAACAAAATTTGTGTGAACGCCACTGAGATAGAAGCAATTCTGAAAAATAAAAGACCAAATGGTTACCGCCCCCATCCTACAATACTCTAACTGTGAAGCAGACTATGAACTGGAGACAGATGCCTCCAAATATGCGTTATGAGGAGTGCTTAAAATTCAAACTGCAGAGAAGGATTCCCTCCCTGTGGCATATGAATTAAGAAAGCTGTCCAAAGATGAACAAATATATTCAATAAACAACAAGGAACTGATAACCATTTTCCACTAATTAATGAAGTAATGAGCTATCTGAAAGGTGCACAAATATTCAAAGTGCTAACCAACCACAAGTCATTAGTATTCTTCAAAATTCAACAGCACCTATATAGAAAACAGGCTGAATGGATATGCCTCGTACAAAGGTCTTCAATGATAATTGAGCATAAACCAGGAAAGGAGATACTTACTGCAGATGCTCTATCAAGGCTATATCATAAGCACCTACTCTGAAATAATAAGGACCCCAATTAGCCCATGTTTATCATGATGAATCTCCAAGAGCAATTCCTACCTGGTACAACAATAAACTTCCAAGAGAAATTCTTTACAAACAAACATCTGTTCAAAAATGTATATGGTACTCCACATCACATACTACCAAGTAGTAATAATGTACCCTAAGTCCATTTAACACAAAAGACTGACACCACCCTTTGATAACACAGAGATCTGGGACACACCTGTAGTAGAAACTTGCATGGATATCTCAAGACACACTACTGGTGGCTCAACATGCTGGATGACATCAAGGAAGTACTAGACCAATGTGAAGTCTGTAAAAGTAATCCTGCTCCAAGGCACCCCCAAAATCAGTAATACCAGTGTCAATCACACAACCTTTCAAAGTGTGGGCACTGGACATTGTGGGACCCATTCCTGGAGACAACTAAAGCAAGTTTACATTATGACAGCCATCAACTATGCAACCAGGTGTCACAAGCCACAAAAAAACACAAAGGAATGGTTTGAGACAATCTATTGGCAAAGAGATCATAGCCAAGCTCAAAGAACCTGAGCTCCTAGTCACAGACATAGGAACCAAACTTAAGACTATTAACACCAATATCTACCTTGCCAAAAACAGAATAAAACACACCATATCTAGCCCCTATCACCCACAAACAAAAAGAAGAGTTGAAAGACTGAATGGTTTCATTATTAAAGCCCTCAGCAAGTTATCTACCAAGAATCTAAAAGCCTGGGTTGACATGTTACTAACTGCACTTATGGTGTGTAAAACACAAGTTAATTGCAATAGGGAAAAATTGCATATGAAATTGTCTACAGACACAAACCTGCCATTATCAGTACCAAGTTAGGGCCCCAATCACCTCTACCTAAGAAAGTACCAGCTGACAACAAACCTGACATACAAAATGCCAAAGAGAACCAGATACTAAAGAAAAGGAAAGAGTTGAGAGAGAAACAATCCACATCCAACAGGAACAGTTTCAAGTCAGAGGCAAGATTTGGGTTGTCAATCACAACTTACACAAATTGGAGCCAGGCTAAGAGTGTCGTGTTCTGAGGCGCAGTACAGACACACAACAGGGAATCCTAACCTTAGGATTGGATTCGTACTAAGTCTTGGTTAGATGACAGGGAAGGCAATAGTGTTTACCTTGCGGCCCTGGATGAATAATCTCTACTAGGTGTGGCTAGAGAGAGGCGCAGAAGTACAGAAGACACAAAGACAAAAATGTGAATAGAACTTAATTTTATTGGTGAATATGGAAATGGAATATATAGTGGTTGAGAATACCACAAAACACTACCAGGACAGTAGGATCACTCGCCACAAGCATGAGCGGGGTGAGTGAGTTGCGCAGAGTCAGGAAACCAAACAATCATATTTCCTGAAGCGGGAGCCAGTTCATTTCAAGAGTCAAAAGCAAAAGCAAGAGATTTGTCTTCAAAATGGCCCAACAAAGGCAAAATCAAAACATGGTGAATGCTGTTATTCACAACATTGCCCCCCTCTAGATTGGCCTTTGGGGGGTGATACTTGCGGAGGAGCTTGGTGTGTACGCAAGCAAATGGGCAACCACTGGAGAGGAGCTTTACCGTGTACTCAGATCCTTGTTTGAAAGGCACCTCTAAAGGACTTATCCACAGGGAGTCCAGTTTGTGTGCGCGCCCACACAGTGTTGATAGTATAGGACATGGTCACCAACAGCAAACTCAGGCAAGGGGGAGCGCCCTGCGTTGTCAGGAGAGAGCTCAAGCATCTTAGTCTTATATGCAGAAGTGTAGGCAGTGGCCTGTATATCAATGATGTGATTGACTAGGTCTTTGATGTGGTCGTCAGGGTTCATGGCCTTATCAGAGGAGAGTAGGGGAACCCCCAAGAGTGACAGAGTGGTGGCTTCATGCCCATACAACATGGCAAAGGGGGAGTACCCTGTGACCTGATGCTTGCTCAGACAATAGGCAAAGAGTGCAGCAGGTAAGTATAGATCCCAATTGGCAGCGTCAGAGTAGGTAAGCTTCCTCATGATAGAAACCACTGTCAAGTTGGCACGCTCAACTGCCCCATTAGTGGAAGAATTATAGGGGGCAGAGAAAGACTGGTGAGTTCCTAGAGCTTCAACAACAGAGGTTACAAGTTTGGCATTGAAGTTGGTTCCGTTGTCTGATAACAGCACTTGAGGACAGCCATGGCAATAGAAAACATCCTGCAGCAAGAAGGCAGCGGTAGTCTTAGCAGTGATGTCTTTAGTAGGGCAATCTTCTACCCACTTGCTGAAGTGGTCAATGGCAATTAGGATAAAGCAGCATCTGGAGCGTGAGCGGGGGAGAGGACCTACAGCATCAATTCTGACAGTGTGAAAGGCATGTTGAGGGGGGACCAATTTGAACTCGTGAGAAGCAGCTCAGGGTCTCTGAAGTTGGCAGTCATGGCAACTAGCTATGACATCTGGGATCAACAGGCAAAGATTCTCCCAGAAGTAATTCTTCTGAAGCCAGTCAAAGGTCTTGGCAATGCCTATATTGCCAGTTTCTTTATGAGCTGGCAACACTAAGGAGAGGCAAAGACTGGGGCGCACATATGGCAGGTATTGACCCCGCACCTTCTTGAAGAGTTGGTTATTGCGTATGAGGGTGACTTCAGACAATTTGGACAGGGCAAGTTGAACCTCTTCTGTCTCACTTTCCCAGGAAGAAGGGTAGCCAATTAGCTTGTACAGGTGGTCTGCCTCAGCAGGATGTAGGGCAAGGATGGGCATTTGGGACACCCATCAGTGTTCTGATGTTGAATCCTGGGGCAATGGAGCACAGTGAAGTCATAACCTTGCAGGCAGAGGGCCCATCTGGCTAAGCGTCCTTCAGGCTCCTTAAGTTGTTGTAACCATTTGAGAAAAGTGTTGTCAGTGACGACAGTGAAATAGGTACCATACATATAGTGGCAGAATTGTTTGACTGCATGCAGCACAGCAAGGAACTCCTTCTCTGTAACACTATAGTTCTTTTCATGCTTATTCAGCACACAGGAAGTATAGGCTACAGGGTGGTCCACAACTTCATCATTGAGCTGAGCCAAGATAGCCCCAATAGCAAGGTCACTAGCATCAGTGTACAAGATGAATTCCTTATCATAATTGGGGTACACTAAAATGGGTGCTTCTTTGAGTTTCTGCTTTAGAGTCTCAAAGGCTTGCTGTTGGCTGGTGGTCCATTTGAAAGGGACATTATGCAATAGTTGGACCAGGGGTTTGCTAGTATCAGCAAAATCAGGGATGAATTGTCTATAGTAACCTATCATGCCCAGAAAGACTTGTACTTCTCAGAGGTTGGTGGGCGGAAGCATTTTATCAATGGCTTCAACCTTCTTGGTCATTGGACAAATTCCCGTTTGGTTTACTTCATGGCCCAGGAATTCAAGACGCTCTTTGAAGTAAGAACACTTAGAGGGCTTTAACTTGAGGCCAGCTTCTTGGATCTTTATAAACACCTCTTTAAGATGGGCTAGGTGATCTGTGAAAGTTGCGCTAAAGACTGTTATATCATCTAGGTAGACTAAGACACATGACAACTTCAAGTAACGCAGGATGGAGTCCATGGCCCTCTGGAAAGTTGCTGGGGCATTACAGAGCCCTTGCGGCATGCAGGTAGGTTAAAACAATCCTTCTGATGTGATGAGCGCAGCCTTCTGACGGTCTTTAGGAGAGAGGTCAACTTGCCAGTAGCCAGACGCCAAGTCCATGGCAGAGAAAAACTTAGAAACTCCAAGGCGTCAAAGAGCGTCATCAATGCGCAGTAAGGGATAGGAATCTTTCTTGGTTAGAGAATTCAACCTTTGATAGTCCATCACAATCTGCTGTCCTCCATCCTTTTTCTTTAAGATGAGCAGAGGGGAAGCCCAGGGACTTTGATAGGGAGCTAGCAGTCCAGCATCCAGCAGTTGTTTGAGCTCCTCAGAAACCTGCACATCTTCCACTTGGCTACAGCGGTATGGCTTGGCACAAAAGGGGGGAGCATCTCCTGTGTCAATCTGATGAATCACACCTTTGTCTAGCCCATAATCAGTACTATCTTTAGCAAAGATGTCTGAGAATTGGTCTAGTAAATCAAGCACCTCTTTCTGTTGGACCAGGGACAACTGAGAGAAGTCTTGGGCAGTGAACAGAGATAGGACTTGAGGCTTGTCTTTGGGTAGGTTAAAGTCTTGAAACGTTCCAAAAGGGTGAAGAGACAAGACTTCAGGAGCATTTAACAGCTTTCCGTAACCAACAACCTGTCCTCTGGATACTGTCATAGGAAACGCAGTCAGGTTGGCAACTAGTAATTGAACGGGTTCCTTGTGAGAAACGTCCAGAATTCCAGGACAAAGGTAAGGCTTGTTACGCCCCAGCAAAGGAGGGGAGTACAGCTCTAAGAAAGTCCGTTCAGGTAGTTCATATGATATCTGGGAGTCTAGGATAGCCTGAGAGCCTGGGGGGATGGTGATAGCAGACATGGCCATGAGAGGGATTCCCTCAGTTGCAGGACAAGCCATGGGAGGACACTTCATGTTGGTGGAATGGGTTTGGTATTTTAGGGTGAAAACTCCAGTGGGGTACTCCAGAGTACATGTCTTCAAACGTTTACAAGGAACTTCAATTGGCTCCTCAAAGACCAGAGGGACTTTGTACCCTAGGATAGAAAGATAACCATCCTTTAGGTTGATGATCCCATTATATTCCCGAAGGAACTGGGTACCAACCAAAAGGTCATAGCTCTCATTTTCTAGAACAACAGCTGGCGCAGCCAACAGGAGTTTACCAAATTGCATTGGTAAGGCAGAGTACGCACCAATTGCGCAAGTCATGGAGAGACCAGCGGTGCCATAGGATTGATGGTAGTTGAGATCAGGGGCCAGCTTAAGTTTCTTCACCAGTTTAGAAGAAACAACGTTGACCAGAGAACCAGTGTCCAGGACGGCTTTGATCTTGACTTTTTGAATAGATATCTCTACTTGGGTGGTGGTGCGTCCAAAGGGTGGAAAAACAGCCAAGATATCCTGTGCCTCAGCTAGTTCCTTGTCCCATTTCTCAATCATGCATTGTAGTCCTGGAAACTCCTTATATACAGTTTGGAGAGGGAGTGAGACAGATACATTCTTGAAAACAGCGTCTGCAACTTCAGCGGCTTCCTCTGATGATTCCACTACTACAGGGGACTGTTTTGCCTGAGTAAGATAGGGGATGGAGGCAACCGCTTTGGCCTCAGACAAGGGCTTGGAGGTAGTTGTAGTCTTCCCAGATTGTAGCTTGTAGGGAACTGCAATAGTCTCAGGGACGGCAAGAACAGAATACCTGTATGCATCATGGTCTTCAACATCAGATTTATCCATATCAGAATTGTCAGAAATGTCATGGAACAAGAGGAGGATAGGAGGAGCTTCATCATCAGCAGGCTCAGAGTTAGTAGCAGGTGTAGGTGTAGGTGTAGGAGGAGACTGGGAAGAATTGTCAACTGAGAGCGTCTCTGCCTCTAGGCTGACTGTTCTTTTCCCGACGGATCCTTGGGATCAGCTCTTTCAACCCATGGATTGGTGCAGACGCAAGAGTAGTGGCCTATCTGACCGCAGTTGCGGCAACCTTGACGTCAAGGAGGATTTTGGGAGTTCATAGTGAGGATACAAGGGCCGCAAGAAGAGGAGCCAGATTTGGAAGCAGCACAACTTTCCCAAACAACTGCCCCAGAATGGGTAAGATGCATATCTTGGAGCAGTGTCTTTATACTTTTCATGGAGGACAGCATAGCCTTGTGGGCCTTGAAATGAAGGCATAGGAGTTGATTCACCTTGAGGGCCTGGGTGCAGGCCATATATGCTTCATGCACTGACAATTGTCTGCTTGTTATTAACTGTTGTCCCTCCATGTAAAATCTGTCGGTGAATTCAGCTAATGTCTCTTTGGGTATGAAGGATATGTTCATGAAAGCATCCTTTTTCACCTCCAGGCTAAGATCACCACCAAACTTGTCAATCAGGAGCTGTTTCATGTCCTCCCAGGTCTCAATGGAGGGCAGCTCTGGTACAACTACCTCTTGACAGGTCGGGTGTAGGCAAGTCAAAATATGTTCTTTCTTAACTTCATCTGATGCTTGTCTCATAGCAGTCTTGTAAATAGTTAAGAAAGCTGCAATAGTTGAGGTTTTGGGATCAAATACTTGCTTAAAAGTAGGCTTGAAGTGTGCCTTGGGAGCTGGACCACCATTGCTGCTATCTAGTACATTTATGTGCGGGGAGAACTCAGCTTCAGATTTGGAGGGGGGTTGTCTAGCCCACAATTGCCAAACACTTTCTTCAAGGGTTTTCAGGGTCTTGGTGGTTCTTGCACCCGTAGTGTTGGCTAGAGTGGTCTGTTGTTCAGTAACATCTAGGCGTTGTCCTTTGGTAGTGACAACAGTAGAGAGCTCAGTCAGTTGCAAAGTAAGGGATGGCCCCACTGATAGGCAAGGGGTAAATCTGTTGTTTACCAAATCAATCAACTCACTCATCTCCTGTATGTCCCTGTCCAACTCAGTCTGGTCTTGTTTCAAATGGTCCACCTCATTAGCTAGGGCAATCAACTCTCTGGCACAGTGGATTTGAGGAGCCCCTGCCAAACCAGGACAACAGCCATCCTCCTCATTAACCCCAAGTGGGCTAGCAGCGGCCGTTACTACTTCACGTAAAGCAGCAACTTCTTGCTGTAGTTCAGCGACCTGAGCAGTCAGTGCAAGAACCTGGGGATCAGGTTGAGGCATTTCAGTAGGACGTCCTTGGCTACAAGTGGAGGCGCATAATTCCCGGATGGCTTTCCAGATTTTCTGCTCTCTGTCCACCAGATCATCAGCAGGAGGAAAAGGCGGAACATCAGGTTTGGGAGTGGACAGCTCATTCATCTGACTCTGAAGTTTGGCAATAGCTGTGGCAGTGGTAGCTCTTTCTTGATCAAATTCCACACTGAGCTCATTTAGACCTTGGGCTGCAAGGTCAGCTACCTGTTGCAATGCTCAAAGGAATAGACACTGAATGCATTGAGCTGTTGCACTAGGCGTTCAAAGTTGGAGAGATAAGTGTTTAGGGTGGAGTCTACTTGAGTTTGCCAGGGTTGTTCTGACTGGTGAAACTCATGTAGTCGCTCCCTAACATACTCAGGGATGGACTGGCGCATTTGTTTGATGGAATTGACTAGACATGTTTGAGAGGTGACCAAATCACGCTGATTATCAGATATCAGGGAGAAGAAGGAATAGATCCACTGTTGGTAGGCAGCAAACTGGTCCCAATGATGGGTAACAGCTGCTTGTAGAGATGAGATTTCTTGGACGTGGAGTCCCAACACCATCTGGTGGTGGGCCAAGGCGGGCTGTATGAAGGATGACAGCAGGTGATCAGCAGAGCCAGCCACTGAGAGGAGATGTTGTGGAAACTGAGGGGCCACAATTAACTCATAGTATTTGGCACGGCTAAACTGTAGTTGAAGGCAAGGGATGGCCCCGTCCCAAGCTATCCCAAGGGCTACTGCCATGACTTGTTCTAAGTCAGGGGTACCCATGGGGTAAGCAACTAAGCAGGGATCATTCCCAAGGTTCAGTACAGTAGGGACAATAGGCAGGTCGGCGATGTCTTCCTCAATAGGAGGGCTGGTAATTTCAGGCAAAGTCAACTCCCAAATAGGCGGAGGCAAGGAACCTGCAAACGTAGATGTGAAAGGGGTAACCAAGGGGCTTACAGCCCCTGTAGTGAGCACCATTTTTGTCGTGTTCTGAGGCGCGGCACAGACACACAACAGGGAATCCTAACCTTAGGATTGGATTCGTACTAAGTCTTGGTTAGATGACAGGGAAGGCAATAGTGTTTACCTTGCAGCCCTGGATGAATAATCTCTACTAAGCATGGCTAGAGAGAGGCGCTGAAGTACAGAAGACACAAAGACAAAAATGTGAATAGAACTTAATTTTATTGGTGAATATGGAAATGGGATATATAGTGGTTGAGAATACCACAAAATACTACCAGGACGGTAGGATCACTCGCCACAAGCATGAATGGGGCAAGTGAGTTGTGCAGAGTCAGGAAACCAAACAATCATATTTCCTGAAGCGGAAGCCAGTTCATTTTGAGAGTCAAAAGCAAAAGAAAGAGATTTGTCTTCAAAATGGCCCAACAAAGGCAAAATCAAAACATGGTGAATGCCGTTATTCACGACAAAGAGGACTGGGAATTGTCATGGAGGTCAAGCCTAACTTTATCTATCTCATCAAAGGGATTGGTACTTGTACCAAGTTAAAACGTATGCACCATGACTGACTCTGCCTGTGCAAGACAAGGACCACATGACATGATTCACAACTACCTGTACCTAACACCAAACTGGATCAATATCAAGCCCAAATCCCTGATACTCTCAAGAAAATTCCCAAGGCTCCACCTTCCAGCACCCCATGGGGAGATGTTGCAACATATTTTATTACTTCCTCTCAGAGAAGTAATTATCCGTGTAATTCTCTAACTAACCATTATGTTGGTGGCACTCTTATCAGCTGGCTATCTATTATGAGAATAAAACCTTTTGAACCCTAAGAGGAACAGTCACTTGGATAAGCCCCAGGACTACCATGATGTACATGGACAGTATGTGGCTTCTCATGATACTATATATTACACGGAAATCCTGTCAATAAAGTATCATTCTCTTCTTAAATTTCCCCCTTTATTTCATTTTATAGACTTTCTAGAAGTATATACTCGACACAGATTTGGAATCCTTGAGAAATTATGAGTCTAGGCTTAGATCTGTCTGGTTTTTAAGCTTTTTCAGGGCTTTAATTCATGTTTAAAGCTAACGGGATCATCTGAGCCGGAATTCGCTATTTAGGTTTCGAGATGGTGTGCTTCTAGATCGGGTATACACACATAGCCTACCAGTTTAGGTGTTTAATCTCTTCACGCCGTATAGGATGGAAGGGTAAGTTTAAAACAGATGTATTGCGCTTCTTTGACTTCTCGAGATTGACATTGGTGCAATAAGTGCCAGGTATAGCTTAGCAGAGATTATGGTGGCACTTCAGTAGCACAGATATTGAGTTTTCTTGGATGACGATATCCTTGCAAAAGTATGATTTTTTATTTCAAGTATTGCTTTTGTGCTTGGGAGTTTGTGATCAAAGTTCGCACCAATCACATAGTTGAGTTCAGCTTGGCTTTAGGCGACGTCCAGGGTAGTTTAGAGATGCGTGGGAATAAAATAGCAGTATAAAATGGATTTTTGAACATGGTGGCTATAGATAAATTGGCGATTATTGAATGGTTAAAATTGGATTTGGGTGATACCATTGAATTGTTTATGGATCTGGTTTGAATATCGCTGATACCAAGGTTTGATGTAAGCTTTTATTTTGATGGTTCAATAAGTTGGATTAGTTAGGTGTTTAGTCGGCGAGGATTTTTTAAAGTGCGGGTGGGGCATTTAATTGCAGCGAGGCTGGAGATGGATTCAAAGTGTAGAATCTCCTGCCTCGTGTTTTGTCAGAAGAGTCTGGCGGTTGGAGCATCTACTCCAAGGCCAGCCTGGTATGTGGATTGAGCCAATGATATGCTTGAAAACGAAGTTTGGAATTGGCAGCAGTGCCCCGCATTCATGACGACGATTCCCAACGGCAGCATGTCCAGATGGCACACTTTTGACATGTGTGGCGTAGCGTGACATCCACAGATCTGGGTAGCAGTATAAAGAGAAGGGATTCATGGTCAAGCGAGAAATGACGTGTAAGTTCACACGACGGTCGCTGAGTGTTGATGCAGATTCAATGGCCTCGGGCAGTAGGGAGCATGAGTCCATATCGGGGCTGGATGCCTTTGGCAATGGAAGCTACATGGGTATCATTGATATCCGGCCGGGGGCATCCGAGTACGGCTACGCAGCCCCCGCCAGGATTTCATGCAAGGCCGAGAACTTCAAAGATGATTGTTCCTTTGTAGACTTGCACATTGACCAGGTGGATACTGGATCTAGTGAAATGCCAAGGCCACAAGCGCGGCTAAAGAACAAGGCAAGCTTCAGTGAGCGCCTATCGCTGCTGATAGCTTGGCGGTGGCATCGATCTTGGATGCTGCTTGTCCCTATGGGGGCCCTTTTAGCTCTGTACGTCTTTCTAATCTTCTTTTCCTTGGATCAAGTCGCTGACGGGGCCAAGCGGTCCAGCTGGAAGCACAACGCCTCCCACTCTCAGCTGCGCATCGAGATGCGAGTAACGGGAGTTGATTTGCTTGCCAATCGCATCCAATCACGCATCTACTTCTTCCCCTCCACCAGCTTGGCTCCCACTTGGGCAAGCATTAATGCTCCCATATCCGTCTATTTCAAGTACAAGCACGCCACCTTTGCTGCCAACTCAACGATGGATCCCATTGACGCAAGTTTCCCCATCCTCAGTGGCAGCAACTACTACTACCCGTTTGATTCCTTCCATTCCTCCATCTCAGTGGCAGCCATGAACATTGAAACCAGGGAGCTCATCCCAATCGATGTCAGCTTGGAAATCCACACGCCATCTCTGTGGGTCGATATCCTCCGCGACAACGCCACCGACCCGTATCTGGATCAGATGGACATTGTCAAAGCAGCAAAGGCCAACCACATGGATCTATCCCAATGCGTCTACCGATTGAACCTCTTATTAACCCGCCCAGACTTTATAGTCTTCTTTTGCATCTTTGTTGTCCTCGTCATGTGGGCTATCACCTGGTGCACCGTAGGCATTACTGCCTATGTCACCCTACTGAACCCAGATCGTCCACCAACCGCCTACCTCGCTCTTGGTCCTTCTCTCCTCTTTGCCATCCCCATTCTCCGGGCCATCCAGCCCGATGTGCCCCCCATCGGGGCCTTTATAGATGTTCTAGGCTTCTTCTGGTAATTACTTTAAATTTCAATTTAACTTTTAAATTAACTTTAATTTCACTTTTAAATTAATTTAATTCTAATTTAATCTTGAAAACTACATTCATTCCCCTGTCTCTAACCAAGAATAGGAACATGGTGCTGCTAGCTGGCGGGTCGGTTGCCATGGTGATCGCGTGGACAAGAAAGGTTGACCACAAGGAACGGCCGTGACACTTGCAACGCAACTGTAACTAGCCCCGTTAAAGCCTTTGGCTCCTGCCTAAATGGTATAAAATTATATATCCAAATAAATCCAATCACCCCTCTCAGTATTATTGTTTTGGTGTAACTTTTCTAGGTTGGTGCGCAGCCCCAGCATTTATGGCATTGAATTTCATACAAATAAGGGTTTAACTTAAAGTAATTATAAAATTTAGCCAGGTGATACCTTTATTTAAAATAAAATCATAGCAAATGAAAATTACCAAAATTGTTGCTAATTGATCCATCACAAAACTTTTATCATGTACCTATAAAAAATAAAGGCAATAAAAATGAGTATATTTTCAAAAAATGGGAACACTGAGGCTTTAACTCAAATGAGTATATATGCTCATAAAATGTCAACAACGTCCATGTTGACACTTTGTTCACATGGTCACTTTCAGCTCAAAAAGTGGATTATACCAATGATTTTCTAGTCAGGTAGCTTAATTCCCATTTTTAAAGCACTCAGGGGTGCAACCCTAGAAAATACAACAAAACTGTGGCCATTTTGACACAATTTGATATTAAGCTTAATTAAAATCTTGAATTAACCCAATTTTCCCTTTACTTTTACTAATAAAAACTTATTTTTTATCAAGTTATTTTTACAACGTAAAAGTGTCAATGTTGACACCTTTAAGCCTACCTTATTTATAATAAAAAACTGAAACATCTACAAGATAAATAATATAAGCACACTTACCTTTTTATTAACTTAATATATATAAACAGATATAGCACTTATAGCAGATTGTTGAAATTTTCATCTTATAAATCTACCTGTGACAGCTATTCAATCTTTAATATCATAAATGGATTGGTGGCTAACAGTAATCCAATAATTTAATCTGGATTTACTATGTAATTTACTTTAGAATTTATTATCAATAGTAATGTTGACAATCAGAAATTTCAACCATTTGCTTGTGATCAATCACTGGGGTAGATTTAAGCAAATAGAAGTAGCACAATTAAGCCTAAATTACTATGCCACCACCTATTGAGGATGCTGTCAGTGGGAAAGTTAGCACTTTACCTTTTTTGTACCTGAAGAGAAATCCTTAACAACTTTACACAAGCACAATAGTAAAATATCATATCTCTATCCCCTAAACATCATTTTTATAAAAAAACAATAACTTTGATACCTTTTTTACTTATTTTATATGTTTTTTATAAGTGAGCAAAAAGTACCGTAAACAATCAATATTTGCTGGTTTGCGTAAATTCAATTAAGTGTACTATGAAAAAACATAGTAAATTTTTGAAAAAAATATTGACAGTGATAATGTTGTCTCTGATAATGTCTACAATTTTTGTAATTGACAGCAGGAATTCAGAATATTTTTGCTAGTTGTCTTTCATAATGTCAACATGCTTCACTTCTCACACATAAAACTTTAAGTTTTACATGATGAAATCATCTCAGTTTTTACTATGATGTATTTTTAGCTTTTCTCTTTCATATTTTTAGAAATTTACAATAAGTTTTTCTCAAATTTTAAGCTTTTTGTTTATTTCTTTTGACTTTTAACTTTTTATTTAAAACTTTAATAAAATAAAAATTATACAGCACTTTTATATCTTTAAATTTCAGAAAAAGCCATATAGGTTAAATTTTTATTTTTATGCTTTTATATTTGTTTCTCTCTTTTGACATTTTATTGCTTTTTTTATAACTTTTTACTTATTAGTCCTAGGACAATAATACTTCTAAGCAGCATAAGAGCACCAAGTGCCCCATAAAACCTAATAAAGCCCAAAAGCAGCAGCTTTATCCTCCAAAAAGGCTGACCCTAAGGATTCTCCTGTAATGATCTATCTCTTAAGCCCTCTCCTTAGAAGAGCCTAGCTCAATCCACTGGGGGTGAAGAATCAGATGAGTCTCTCATAGACCATAGTTTCTATGTTTCTGCATCTGATGAGGGGTCAGTCAAGAAGCGGTGCTCCAAAAAGTTCCCACCTAAGAATAAGTCTCCTGAACATGAGAAGCACCAGTACAAGCACCAGGACAAGCCCTTCTTCTCTCCCACCAAACTCTTCCCATTTAGCTTGTCAGGGGATGACTCCAAGCCCTGGCTCAACTACTTCCCTGGCTTCTGCCATGCTTGTGCTGGCCCCTGGGACCCTCTTGTGGCCCACAATATCTGCAATGTTGATGGCAGGTTCAAGGTTCATTCCTCTTTTCCAAAGGACTTCCCCATTATGATTGTAAATGGTGGGCTGTTCATGGTAGCCAATGGTTAGATTTACTCCTGCAACAACACCAACCAGGGCTTCAAGAGCTGCCACTATAGCTGTAAGGACCGCTCCTATTAAGTTTGGCTCAACACTGAGCACTGGGAAAAGGTCCAAACTATCAAGGGTGAGCACACATGTGTGATGCCCAATACACCATCTCTCACCTGCTGAAGTGATATCTGGTGCAGATTATGCCCACCTTGAAGGATCTATCCCCAACCCAGCTGACTGTGCTTGTTTATAATCACCTATCCCCCACTTATATCAAGAGGTTGACAACACATAACCATTTGGTCAAGTTTGTGAGCAATAGATGTCAAGCTCTCAACTCCTGGCCAAGAGCATCACTACAATTGAAGACCTGGTCCTCTCTGATACCCTCAAAAAGACAGAGAGATGTTCCTGCTTCATGAAAATGGGTAGGAAGGGGAGGTTAGGATTAGACTATATCACAGCTCAAAACCTGGAGCAGCTCAATACTGATACCACTTGGCTGTGCAATGGCACATTTGTAACCTGCCCTGCCCTTTTCAAGCAGTTTTGGGTCCTGCACAGGCAGTTTGACGCCCAAGTTATCCCCTTGTGTTTTTTCACCTGCCTGGTGCCAAGACAGTGGTTTAAACCAAAGCCTTCAAGATTGTTTGGGATGCTTTAAAATTCCTTCCTGCTAACATTCTCCCCCTCTCACCCATGACACCAGAGTAAACCCTTCTTCTGCTGCAAAGGATGAGTCTGCCCAAGCCACTGAGCAGCTAGCTCATGTGCACTCACTTGGGCCTAATGTTATCATCACAGACTTTGAGCTTGCTTAGTTCAGAGCTTTTTGGGCTACCTTCTATGAAGAATTTCAGGGCTGCTTCTTCCATTTTAGGCAGGCCCTCATCAAGCACCTCAAGAGCAAGAAGGAGCTCCTTGATAAGTATCTAAATGATGGCAGAAAAAACGCAGATCTTGTATGACTCTGCTTGCTGCCTTGGATTTTTGAAGCAGGAGCACACTAGCTTGGCTTTGAGGCCATCCAGGAGGATGCTTAGACAAAGAAAAACTCCTTCATCTTCAAGGGCTACCTTGAATACTTTGAGCAACAATGGGTTGGCAAGAAGATGACTGCAAGGAGAGAAAAGAGCAGGGCTAATGCCCCTTAAAAATTCCAGAGAGCCTGCCTTAATGGCAAAATGAAGACCACCTTGAGCCTTGAGGTGTAGCATAAGCATCTGAAGTCCAAGTTTGGGACCAACTTTAAGTTCAACAAGCTCTTCCTTAAGCTAAAGGAGGAGAAGTCCCAGAATGTCTCTAAGTTTTGTGACCTGGTCAACTGGGTGGCCCCCAAGAAGAGGAAGAGTAAGGAGCAGGACTATCAATAGGATGTCCAGAAGGTATTCAAGAAAAATTATAAGATGGCAGAGATTAAGAAGTACCTCGAGGACGTGGCTACTGCCATTGCTGGTGGCTTCAATTAGCTCAATAAACTCTGCTTTTCTTCGCCTTCATATTTTTACTTTTAAACTTTTTATTTTTTAATTTATTTAAATATTAATAATCTTTTTAGATAAGAATTATAAGTTTCAGGTATATTTTCAAGGTGGTGGCATAAGAAATATGCTGTATTTTGTTAATTTATTTGTAAGTATGAGATAATTTCAGTTGTGCTTATAAAAATTATAATAAGTAAAAGTTAGAATGATCTTATATTTGTAGTTTTAATGTATTAAGTATCTTTATTTTTGGCTCATTGGAATTCTAATTTTTATTGGAATAAAAATATTTTTATAATAAAGAGTGTTTTTTACATTGTAAAGCTATAAATATTTTATTATTTCTCCCTATTATTATTAACCATTATATGTTTTTATTCAACTTTTGATCTTTCTGGGGTCATTTTAATATAATATAGTAGTTTATTTCTTTTTATACTAAAATTTTTGGGGTAAAGTGTAGAATTATTTAAAAAAGTTTTGACATCCAGAAGTCAACATTATTAAAAACCAAATTTTCACTTTACTAAAGTGTAAACATGACCACTGTTGACATGATCAAGGTGCTAATTGGCCCATGCTAATAATGAAGAATCTCCAAGAGGGTTTAACACCTGAACCACCAATGAATGTACAAGAGAAGGTTCTCAATAACAAAAATATGTTCAAAAACATCTACAATACCCCTATCACATGGTGCTAAATGGAGATACAGTACCATAAATCCCATCAACCCAGAAGATTGACACAATAATTTGCTATAATAAAGATTTGAGACACACCTATAGCCATAATCTACATGAGCATCTCAAGACACACTATTGATGGCTCAACATGCTGGACATCATCAAAAAAGCGCTCAGCCAATGAAAAGTATGTGAGAGATATGCTCTTTCCAAGGCACCCCCAAGTTCACAATGTAAGTATCAATCACTCAACCATTTAAGGTATTAGTATTGGATATTGTGAGGCCCATGCCAGCAAATAACAGAAGAAAAAGATACAGTAGTTTTCAACCCTGTTGAGATAAATGTATATTAGTCAGTTTAGAACGCATGAACTCAGTCACAAAAAGTATTTCAACTGGAACCAGTCAAAGGTTGATTTACTCAATAAAGATTCCATTTATCTAGGCCAGAAAACAAAAATTAGTCAATCACAAAGCAAAAAAAGTTGAATAATGAATTCCAAAAAATGAGATAGCAAATGCATGGAACTCAAATTCAAAATTCACACAATCCAGCCACTTACTGAAGCATTCTACATCAAGTTTGATCATGAGTGTGTGGCAAATATGATATAAACAGAGAACATGTGAGGTTCAGTCACAAAAGTGAGGAACACAAACACAAAACAACTCATTTTATGAAAATATTGATTTTTTTGGGACTCAAATTGGAAATAGTGGATGTCAGGAGTGAATCCACCAAAATCTATTCAGGGAACTACAGCATTATTTTCAATGTATGTGCATCTAAATTTGGCCATTCACGTCTGAGAGAATATCTCAAAAAGGGAACGCACACATAAATAAAATCAGGTCCCTAGAAATTATTTGCTTTTCTATTTTTAATAGAATTTGTATTGTGTTTTGCTAGTATGAGTTTTTCAAGTGAAGATAACTTTGACGTTATTGAGGAACAGTACCAGGAGCTACTCCAAGCTCAGGCTGCCAAGCAAGAGAGCGCAACAACTGTGTTTCCCATCTACACCCAGTTCAATGAAAGCTGTGAGGAGGGTGAGTTATATGTGTCATCAGGCCCATCCATGGGTGGCTTTTCTGATAGCCAATATGGTGCTCCTCAATACCAGGCCTAACCTGTGCATGTGCCACATTTTGGAGACTGGGAAACTGTGGCTCCATTCAACCCTATCCAATCATCACTTGAAAGTTTAGGCCAATCAGAGCAAGCCCTTCCTAATCTGGGTCCCCTTATTCCTCAAGTCTACTGAAAATGTCAAATCATAACCAATAAGGTGATAGAGGAGATTGTGAGCCTCAACCAGAATGGCGTTATTTTTGCCAAAATTGCTACATGACTTCAATTCACTGAGGCGGTGGTCAAACATGAATTCCAAGCCCTCCTGAAGAGAGGTGGTACCAAGCTGGCCAAGAAGCCAAAGATGCAAAAAGATTCTCAGATCAAGGAGGCATATCCTATAATGCTTGCCCTACTCCAGCAGGATCCTCACCTTGGCAACAGTGCCCATGTTGACACTTTTAATGTTGGCACTATAGTAAAGTGACAACCCAGTTTTACTTAATGTTGTTTCTGGA
Organism: Entomophthora muscae; assembly: GCA_014839935.2. Taxonomy (NCBI): domain Eukaryota; kingdom Fungi; phylum Entomophthoromycota; class Entomophthoromycetes; order Entomophthorales; family Entomophthoraceae; genus Entomophthora; species Entomophthora muscae. Next base: position 109,811 of record QTSX02000864.1, read on the forward strand.
TGTCAACACTTTTTCAATTAACAAAACACTTTACCCTGAACATTTTTAATATAAAAAATATTTTAAAATACATTATTATGCTAAAATGACCCCAGAGAGTTCAAAACTGAAATAAAAAATACCATAAGTAATAATAATAAGGAGAAATAAGCAAGTATTTTTCAATTTACCATGTAAAACACACTCTTTATTATATAAATATTTTTTATTCCCATAAAAATTAAAATTCCAATGAACCAAAAATAAAGATATTTAATATATCATAATAACTACAAAATATAAGAAAATTCTATATTTAATTTATTATACTTTTTATAAGTATAACTGAAAATATCTCATAGCTTAAAGATAAATTAACAAAATATAAGATATTTCTTACAAAACCAAGTTGAAACTGTATCTGAAACTTACCATTTATAATTAAAAAATTATTATTATCCAAAAAAATTAAAAAATTAAAATTAAAAAATATATAGGCAAAGCAAAGCAAAGTTTATTTGGCTAATTAAAGCCACCAGCAAGAGCAGTGGCGACATCTTCAAGGTACTTCTTTATCTCCCCCACCTTATACTTTTTCTTGACCACCTTCTTCACGTCCCCCTGGTAGTCCTGGTCCTTGGACTTCCTCTTCTTGGGGGCCACCCGGTTAGCCAGGTCGCGGAACTTGGAGTTAGTCTGGGCCTGCTCCTCTTGTAGCTTGGAGAAGAACTTGTTATATTTGGGGTTGGTCCCAAACTTCACCTTCAGGTGCTTATGCCAAACCTCAAATCTAGAGGTAGTCTTCATCTCCCCCTTGAGGCAGGCGCCTTGACAGTTCCAAGGGGCAGTGGCCCCGCTCTTACCTCTCTGGGCAGTCACCTTCTTGCCCACCCATTGCCGCTCAAAGTACTCCAGCTAGCCTTTGAAGATGGTGGAGTGCTTCTTCACGTAAGCATCCTCCAGGAGGGCCTCAAAGCCAAGCCCAATATGCTCTGGGCGCACAAAAGCCAAGGCAGCAAACTGAGTCAGGGCAAAGCGGCACTTCCCCTTACCATTGTTAAGATACTTTTCAAAAATGTCTCTCTCACTCTTGAGATTCTTGACAAGGGCCTGCCTATAATGGAAGAAGCAGCCCTGGACTTCTCCATTAAAGGTGGCCTGGAAGGCTCTGAACTGAGCCTGCTCAAAGTCCATTATGATAACCTTTGGCCCAAGTGAGCGCGCATGAGCTAGCTGCTCAGCAGCTATAGTTGCCTCATCCTTCTCAGCGGAGGAGGGATTTGCCCTTGTGGTGTGGGTGGGAGGGGGGAGCTGGTTGGCAGGAAGGGAGCTCAAAGCATCCCAGACAATCTTGAAGGCTCTGGCATAGACCTCTGTCTTGGCACCAGGTAGGAGAAAGAACACAAGGGGGATGACCTGGTGATTAAACTGCCCATGCAGGACCCAAAGCTTCTTGAAGAGAGAGGGGCAAGTAGCAAATGTGCCGTCACACAGCCAGGTGGTAGCAGTGCTCAGCTGCTCCAGGTTCTGGGTTGTGGCGTAGGCTACAATTCTATCCTCCACTTCCTGCCCATTGTCATGGAGCAGGAACATCTCACCATCTTATGTCTTCTTGAGGGCATCTGTGAGGATAAGGTCCTTGATACTGGTGGCACTATTGGCCAGGGGATTGGAGGCTTGACGCCTATCACTCACAAACTTGACCAACTGGGTGTGAGTAGAGACCCTCTTGAGGTTGGTAGGGGACAGGTACTTGCAAGCAAGCACAGCCAGCTGGGTAGCAGAAAGGTCTTTGGAGGTGGGAATAATCTGCACAAGGTACCATTTGAGAAGGCAGGAGATGGTAGTGTTGGGCATGATGCAGGTATGCTTGCCCTTGTTGGTTTAGACCAGGTCTCAGCGCTCATTGTTGAGCTGCACTGGGCAGGAGTGGTCCTCACAGGTGTAATGCTGGCTCTTGAAGCCCTGGTTGGCATTGTTGCAGCTGAAAATATACCCATTGGCCACCATGGCTGGCCCACCCTTTACACTCATGACTGGGAAGTATTTGGGCAAGGAAGAGGGAACCTTGCTCTTGCCATCAACGTTGCAGATGTTGTGGGCCAACAGAGGGTCCCAAGGGCCAGCAGGAGCATGGCGGAAGCCAGAAAAGTAATTGGGGTGGGGCTTTGAATCATCCCCAGATGAGCTTAAAGGGGGAGAGTTTGGCAGGGGTGGGAAAGCAGAAGGGGGCTTGTTGTGATGCTCCTTGTGTGCAGGAGACTTTTCTTTGGGAGGGGTCTTTTTGCCTTGCCACTTCTTCTTGGTTGGCTCCTCATCAGAAGCCAAGTTGTAGAAACTGTGCTCTGTAAGAGAGACATCAGTTTCCTCTCTCCCAGTGGAGTGAGCAGGGCTCTTCTCAGGAGAGGACTCAGGGGATGGCTTGGGGGATAGTTTGGGGGTGGCCTTCTTTGACGAGACAGGCTTTTTCTTGGTAGATTTGGTTAGCTTAGAGGGACACTTGGTACCCTTTGGCTGTTTGTAAGTGTTCTTGTCCTAAAATGATAAGTAAAATGGTTTAAAATAAAGAAATTTATGTAAAAAACAAACAAAACAACTTAAAAAACATAACATAAAAAATTAATCTTAGATGGCTTTTCTTGGCATTTAAAAGTTAAAAAATACTTGTATAGGTTTCAATTTATTAAAATTATAAATAAAAAATTAAAAGTTAAGAGAAATATGCAAAAGTATTATATTTAGATACAGATTTTATTTTAAAATTTTAAATATGAAAAAGCAAAGTCAAAAATACAACATATCAAAAAATGAGAAGTTTTTATTATGTAAAACATAAAGTTTTATATGTGAGAACTGAAAAGTGTTGACATTATGAGTGATGATTGGTAAAAAAAGCTGAATTCTCACTGTCAATTACAGAAATTGTGGACATTATTTTTGACAACATTTTCACTGTTGACATTTTTTTGAAAAGTTACTATGTTTTTTCATAGTATGCTTAATTAAATTTAAGCAGGCTAGCAAAAATTAACCGTTTTCTGTGTGTTTTTGTTCACATATAAAAATAAAAAACATATGAAAATAAGTTAAAAAAGTATAAAGGTTCTTTGTTATTTTATTAAAAATAATATTTGGGTAGTGTTAATATGATATTTTACCATTGCTCTTATGTGAAGTTGTGAAGAAAGTTGTTTTCAGTATTGAAAAGGGTAAAGTGTTGACAACGTCACTTACAACATTCTTTATATGAGGTGGCATATTAATCTAGGCTTAATTGCGCCACTCTAATTTGCTTAACTCCACCCCAAGGGATGATCAAGAGCAAATAAATGACATTTACAAGTGTTGACATTATTTTTAATAATAAATTCTATAGTAACTTACATAGTAAGCCACACTTAAATTATTGGATCCCTGTTAGCCTCCAATCCACTTAATATATCAAAGCCAGAATAAGTGCCACATATATATTTATAACATGAAACTTTCAACAATCAAATGTATGTGCACTGTCTTTTTCAATATAGTAATTCAATAAAAAATATTTTTAAATGCACACTCTTTTTACTCTAGGTGCTTCAGTTTTGTTATTAAAAATAAGTTTGGCTTAAAAAGTGTTGACATTGACACTTTTACGTTGTGAAAACAAATAAAAAATAAACTAATTTTTATTAGTAAAAGTAAAGGAAAAATCAGGTTAAATCTAGTTTTTTATTAAGTTTAATATTAAATTGTGTTGAGATGGCCACAATTTTGTCGTGTTTTCTGGGTTTGCACCCCTGAACACTTTTAAAAACAAAGAATTAAGCTAGAGCAAATAGCAAAAAACAAAGAATATTTAGAGTTTTGTGTCAACAGTAGCCATGTCAACAAAGTGTCAACATGGGCGCTGTTGCCCTCATCTCCACTTAACTGAGGTCTGCTGTCTACTTGAGCTCAAGGGTATTTTCATTGCCTGCCACACATCACAGCTCTGGATGCACGGGCTTGTAGTCAGTGTCCTAATTCTGACAAATCAGCCAGCCAATGAGTTGGATGATGGATCTTATTTGCCCTGTGACCCTGTGATTGATGCCACCATCACCTGCTGCCTGTCTGCAATTTCTGGCAATGTTATATTTATAGCTTACTATAAACTGTCACTGCAACTCCATGATTATGATTCCTTGAGTGAAAAGAGCGCACCCAAGGGTAAAAATAAGGAAGTACAGGTGAAAGTAATTGGTGCATTCCTTGCAGCTTCTCCAAAAGGGACTGTATTTTACCAGACCCCGGCCAGCTACACCAATGGGTACTGGTACAGAAAATTCCTCTTCAAATTGCTTGCCACCTGGAGCTTGGCCAATTTCAAGGCCAAGATCTTCCTGAGCCACCAAATGGAGTGCACTGAAGTGGCCTCCAAGAAGGTCTAAGCAGACGGCCACAACGTCTCAATTTTCCCTGCCTGTCATGCCAATCTTCACCTGAGTGATGTGCTGTTCTTCAATATTAGAGACACCATTTGTGAGCGCAACCCCACAACCTTCAGCCAGGTGCTTAGTGCGGCCAACAACCCCTTGGTGCTGTTTCCTTGTCAGAGGGTTGCTGACATTTTTACTAAGATGGCCTTGAATACTCTCAGCATCAGCCAATCACCAAAGGATCCTCAGCTGCCCTCTCACAATTCCCCAGTGTACAAGCCAATTGCTGTCCTCCCCAAGTCTGACTATGATGTAATGCATCATGAATTCCTCCAGGCTGAATAAGGCAACCAATCACCTCCAGGCCATCAAGCTGTCCTAGTCCCCAGCCAACCAATCCTATTGTTTGGAAACCACCTCCCCATCCAGTCAGGTCCTCCCCTCTCAACCCAGACCGCCACCTAATTTGCCCCACCCTATCCAAATTCCCCAATAAAACTTGCCCCCCAATAATTTTTATTTTTTAAACTATATTGGTTTAACTTTTACATATTTTTTATTGCTATAATATATAATTTACATTTAAATAAAGTGATTATTGATTTTTTATCATGTCACAAGTTAAATTTGGTTACTTTAATAAATATTAATTCTATTGTTTTCTATTATAACTTTAATATATTTAAAGCCCTACACTCAAGTTAATTTTAAAAACTACAAGTGTTAAGGACTAACCAATTAGAATGTGCGTACATGTGGTGTCTTTGTGCTTTGCTCAGACCCAACACGCCTCAGTTAGCACAACCAGTTTAACTTATTTCATCAAGTTAAACTGGTTGCACTAACTGAGGCGTGTTGGGTCTGAGCAAAGCACAAAGACACCACATGTGCGCCCATTCTAATTGGTTAGTCCTTAACACTTGTAGTTTTTAAAATTAACTTGATTTTAGTTCCTCAAATATATTAGATTTAGAATAGCAAATATAGTTAAATGAAACAATCCATTACTTGCATATATCTCTAGAATAAATGATCTATATATAACCAATTAAATTTGCTATCTTATAATAAATATGTACTTTGGGTTGAACTTGGCATACTGTTTTTGAGAACAAATCATGTTTTACTTGATCAAAACATACACATGCCAAAGTATGTTTTCCATGATACTAAGATTGGGTTGATTTATGCGCTCAAAATAAATGATCTACATATAACCTGTGAAAGTGGTTATCTTATATTAAATATGTACTTTGGGTTGAACTTGGCATGCTGATTTGAGAACAAATCATGTTTTACTTGGACAAAACATACATATGACAAAGTATGTTGTTCATCATATAAAAATTGGGTTGAATATACAATAAATATACATAATATTAATATCAAATAAATACTGATGCTTGAAGCTAATAAAATATCATAAGTAAAATCAAGATATATTTATTTAAACTCTATTAGTTACAATAGAATATATATAGTTTATTGGTATAAGAGAGGCTGGGATAAGTACAGAAAAATATGGCAGAATTGGAGGCAATGATAAAGGAATTAGATGCAGCTGTGGCTAAAATCAAGGAGTCAATCAAAAGGTGAAGGTCATGTAAAGGAGGTGGTGTTAGAAGGCAACAAACTAGACAAACTTACTGTGAAGGCTGTGAAAAAGAAGATCCCCAACAATACCAAAAAAACTTGCAACCAGGCTTCTAAATGTACAAAAAGATGTTCTTGCCAATATACAGTTCAAGCCACAGGGGTTTGAAATTGCAGAGGCGTGGTCACAGGACCCCAAGATGTTTGAGCAGCTAAAAAATAAAAAGAAACAAAAACCAACATAAGATAACCAGGAACTGGCTAGTGAAAAGTTCTGTGAAGCAGCCCCTGTAAAGGGGGCAACAGGTAAAGATATAGAAGAAGGTAAAAAATAAAACATCAAATAAATAAAAAGATCTTACTAACTTTTTTATTTAGAAGAAATAGAAGGAGAAGTTCACCATTATCTAAGACTGTACATATCAAACACATTCTACACCAACTACGTCCCCCACATAGAGCGTCAGCTGGTCCTGACGCCAGCCACTGCCTCTGAAATCATTAATAAATTAAAAAAATTATCCTATGAAATAAGAACAACTTATATCACTCCAACCAAAGCAAGACAACACAGAATGACGGGTCTTAGCTTTGTTCTTGGCCCCCAACCTGCAACTCAACCAGTATGTTCTGCTTCCTGGCTTCTGCAAGCTCTTCATCATGCTTGTCTGGGATTTTTTTTTCCAAACTATGTCATACCAAAACCTACCCAAAAAGGAGAGAGGACAAGAAAAAGTCTGTTTCTGTCACCTGACCAAGAACACACTATCACATATCCTAAAAGATTTTAATGAAAAATAACAAAACTTAGCTATAGTTCCACCACCATCATGCCTTCAGTAGTAGGCGTTCTTGGAGACTTTGGGGCCTCCTGGTGCTCTAAAAAGACTGGTATACCAAAAACAATGGAAAAAATCTTTGCCACTACGTCCAGCAAGAATAAAATTAGCACCCTATATAATAAATTTTGTGAGTTCTCTGCCCTGTTTGTAGGGCAGAAACTTCACTTGATTGTCTACCTAGGTCTTTTTGTACTTATGTGGCTTATAGCAGAAGCCTGCAACCAGTCTGATGTGATAATAAAACTGGATGTAGTACACCATTTACTAGACAGAACAAAAGTTGCTCCTGGATACAGCTCAATAGAGCATATTATTCAGGATTCAGTTATTCTTGCCACCACCTATGGGATGGCTGCTCCACCAGAAAAATCCTCCTAGCCAATTGTGTCACAATGCTCCCGCATTCTACCAGCTGTGATTTATTTAGTACAGGTCCAATGTCAACATGCACATTGTCACTAGAAATCACTAGTCTATTCAGCGCAATGTCCTGGAATTCCTCTGCTCCCACTCCACTAAAAGTCTACACCCAAATACTATTTTAATTTATATATCTTTTTTTAAAAAATATCTAATCAAACCATCTATATTCAACAAATAATTAATAATAAAAAGCCATGTATTTATTCATTCACCCTTATTGCTTTGCCAATTTTTATAAACATAACAGTATATAATTGGAATCATATAAAAAATGTGAAAAAAACTACCCTAAATAAAATCATATATAGAAATATAAATATAAATATTATTGTTTTTTATTTTTCCATTCATTCATTCAATTGGCTTTGCTTTGTTAATTTTTATTATACCTGACGCAATATGTAGAATCACAGAAATAAAGTCAAAATAAATTAAACTAAATAAAAAACATTAAAATTAAATGCAAAAAAACATAGGGAACAGCAAAGCCTTTAATTGATTGGCTGCTGAGCAAGGCACACAGGGAAAAAAGTCTGCGTGACCATAGGATTTGGCCACTGTTTCAGCTGGGAGGGTATGTCACCAACCTGCAGCAAATTAAACATATTATTGGGCCCAGGCGGCGCCCCTTTCTTGAAAAAGCTTTTGAGCCACCTGAAGGCCTCCTCAATTGGGTTGAGGAATGGGGAATAGGCAGGGAGGAAGAGAAGATGTAAAGGCGCTGTAGCCAATTGTTGGGAGCCAATTTCCACACCAGGCTCAATCACCTGAAATTCATTGATAATATCTGCCAACTTGTGAATCCCAACTGTGGTGATCCACATGTGTGTTGTTTTGCAGGCAAGGGTTGATTTGGCTTCAAATAAAGACAATATGCTGAAGAGTGACAATGTGTGGTTAGCTGATGACGCTGTAAGCTAGTAGGTAACATAGAGCTACTAGGGGTAAGTAGGGTGAGCCTAGTAGGTAACATAGGACTACTAGGGTAAGTAAGGTGAGCCTAGTAGGTAACATAGGACTACTAGAGTAAGTAAGTCCTGGTTGGTACAGTAGTTTTAAAAGCTATGGCAACAAGCAAAAATTCTTCAGATTTAAACAAAATCCAAGTTGCACAAGATTCAGGATTCAATTAATTTAAATATCTTTGGTTAGTAAATGAACCGTCAAACCAAAAACAAAATTTCACTAGCCCATCATACAAAATTATATCAAACATCAAGAGGTGTAGTTCAAACCACAAACAAAATGAACTGACACAACAAGTGAAATGAGTAGATGCTATTCCGGAGTATATTATAATCTAATCAGGATTCATATGAGGCCCCAACAGAAGGACTAAAGTGAAACAAAACTTGAGCAATCTAGAAGCAATATTACACAAGCACAAAAAAATGAACTCACACAAGATGTGTAGTATGAGCAGCCTAAAATAGAAAACTATCAATTTAATAGCCAATCAACAGCTATCCAATTTAGGACCAGAGGCATTTTATCCATTTTCATGGCTCCAGATTTGTATGAAAAGGTTTTGAGAACCTTCCAAATATGGGCTTGAGATTACACTAAAAATAAATAATTAAATTTTAAAATTTCTACTTTTAGTGATTTTATCCTAGGTTTTTTTACAATGGTTTTTACAAGCAATATCTTTGACGGCGCCAGCAGCCAAGCCAGCAGCAATAGAGGCAAGGCTCAGAACGTGAAGGCACCCATTTACACCCAAGCCTTTGAGGCGGGTAACAAGGGAGCTGATCTGTTACTGTCCCCCAACCCATATGGCTTTGACTTGTTTGAGAGTCACTTAGCGTCTAGCTCTGCCCTTGCTCCCACACCCACCCCTACATAAGCTGCCCGTCAACCAACCAATCAGGATGGCAACCTCAATCCAGAACAACTTCCTGCCACCAGCCAACCTGCCCCCCTACAGCCAATCAGGCTTCAGCTCCCGCCGCCCAGCGCCCCAAACATGGAATAATCACTGCCCAAATTCTTCAGGAAATTGTGGCACTAAACCTACAGGGTCTGTCGTGGGACCAGATTGCCGCCCAGTTGCAATTTACCCAAGCCATCATAATGCGGGAGTTCAACAACCTAATGAACAAGGGAAATCTGATTGGGACGGCCAAGAAGCCAAAGAAGGCCACAGAGTCCCAGATAACTGAGGCCTACCCAATAATGCTTGACCTCCTCCAGCGGGACCCCAAGCTTCCCTTGACCCAGGTCCGGAAGCAACTTGCACACCATGGCATTTGGGTTTCTGAGTGCATGGTGCAGCTCTGGATGCACAGAAAGGTGGCTTCAATTAGGGTTCTTACAAATTTTACCGGCAACCAATGGGATGGCGCTGAGGATTCCCCATATGACACCGCAATCAAATCAACCCTGGTCAGATGCTTGACAAGTCTAACAGATGACATTATGTTTGTCTTGTACTACAAGTTATCAATTGCATTTGACAATTTTGGTGAGCAAGGAAAAGCTGCCACCAAGAATGGAAGTAAGAAGGTCAAGAAGGGGACTTTTATTGGTGCATTTCTGGCTGTTTCAGCCAAGGGTTTTTTCTACTATCAGACAAACCCTGATTTCATTGATGGGTACTCATACAGCCACATCCTTGGTGTATTGCTCGACTCCTGGGATGGCTCAAATTCCAAATACCGGGTTTTCTTGAGCCACCAGATGGAGGGAAGCTCCACCGCCCTTGAAGCCATCCAGGGACACGGGCACCAGGCCTCAGTCTATCCCGCCAGCCATGCAGACGTCCATCTGGCTGATGTTGTCTTCTTCAACATTGGAGATACACTACAGGAGCGCTGCCCTCAGGCTTTCAACGACCTCTATCTTGGGGTCCTTGATCACAATTTTCTCTTTGGTCACCAAATGGTGGCTGACTTGTTTGCGCAAATGGTTTTCCATGTGAACATGGGCAACCAATTACGCAAGGATAAGCGCCTCTCACCCTGTGCCATAGCCACCTACCAGCCCATCCAGCCAATGACTGATGAGGAATAAATGAGCAGTATATGGCGGCCATCACAAGCAATCCTCCTGCCTCCACCCCCGCCACCAACACCCCCCGCCTGCAAACCCAACCCATCCAATCCCAGACCCCCCAGGCCAGCACTGCCTCTACGTCCTCCTTCCTGCGCCATTCTGCCTACTAGGAATCACTCTTCCCCACCTCAATAAACCCCTGGTCCCAGAAAATTTCTATTTATGTTATCTTTATTTTGAATTTCAATTGTTTGTGTTCTCTTTATTTATAGTTGGTTTTATTCTTTATGTTCAGCTTATTTCTATAAAATCATATATTTACTATGTTGTGTATCTAGATCCTGAACATAGTTATTTTTAGCACCCAATCATAGCCCCTTGTGGAAATATTAACAAAAATTTGGTGATCAGCTAAATTTAAATTAGAAAATTATAGTGTTAACTGTTTTTAGATAAAGTTGTTACTGATCCAAAATCAAAACCTTAATGATAAACTTTAAGCCAATCAGGAGCCAAGTGATAAAGTGATTGTTGTGACATAAAGGGTCATTCAATAATTCTTTGATGCATGTGCACTAATTAATATGATTGGCTGGATGTTTTGCCATTGTACACCATTGTTGCTGTGGCAAGTTGTTGGTGGACTAGTGCTAACCCAGAAGCTGATTGGGCACTAGTCCACCAACAACTTGCCACAGCGGCAATGGCATACAATGGCAAACATCCAGCCAATCATATTAATTAGTGCACATGCATCAAAGAATTATTGAATGACCCTTTATGCCACAACAATCATTTTATCACTTGGCTCCTGATTGACTTAAAGTTTATCATTAAGGTTTTGAATTTGGATCAGTAACAACTTTATTTAAAAACAGTTAACACTAAAATTTTCTAATTCAAATTTAGCTGATCACCAAATTGTTGTTAACATTTTCACAAGGGGTGTGTTTAAGTGCTAAAAATAATATGGTAATCAAGGAAAAAATTCCAACACAAAGCAAACAACACACATATTGAGATGAGCGTAAAACATATACCAATGGGAAAAAAGATGGGATAATGTAGTAGATGGGAAAACAAAAAGGAATAAACAAAGAGGCAACAGTATCATAATAATACAGATTTTTTGGGGGCAAAGGCTATAAAAACATATGGAAAGGTTAGTAAAAAATAAAATGATAGAACTCAAAAAGCTTCTAAAGGACCTTGACTTGGCAATTGTCAAAATCAAAGACATTGACTGTAAGGTAAAGTAAAGGTGAAGCCCACCGTCCTTGAAGGCAAGAAACTTGACAGGGTGACATCCAAGGGATTAATGACCAAAATGCCTGACACATCAGAAACAACAATTGAGCGCTTACTTAATATCCAGAAGCACGTTGTGGAAGGACTTTAATTCAAGGCCTACAATCTTTCCGCGCCGTCCGTCTGGGTTGATACCCGGAGATGTATGCACATCTCAAACCAGCAAAGCGCGCCAGGGCAGAGGACACCAAATTGCCAGCGCAATTGATTGCGCCAAGAATGGCCAAGCTGGCTGAAGCCGCCGGCAAAGAAGAAACACAATAAGGTAACCTAAAAAATAAAATTAATAACTTTTCAAAAAACTTAGTTTTTTTCTTAGAAAATGTAGACAGTGAACTCCTTCAGGTCCTGGTTCCTTTTGTCCTGGCAACCTTTTATGCTAATTATGCCACTCACGTGGCTAAGAAGCTCTATCTGTCCCCCCTCCTATTGTGCAGTAGCTTGAAGACAGAATTCACGGGTCCTTCCCAATGATAAGGGATGCGCTAGCCGGGCTGACACATGCCAAGGGGGCATCTGAGTGGGCAGTTACTGCCTACAAGGATGCCCAACTAGTCTGCCTGGACCCAATATCTCTCAGTGGAGTTTACTGTGTAAACCTCATTGAGCTTGTTTAGGACGTCCTGGTGACGCTCCCATTCAAGAATGTACCGGAGATGGGCCGGGCTCACGCGGCTGCTTGCTTCTGCTTCCCAGTGGAGCACACCCTGTCTTACCTGCTTGAGAACTTTGGGCGTGCGGTGAGCAAATTAACTGTTGCAGACACAACAGCTGTAAAGAAGACCAAGATCCTCCTGGCAGACTTTGGGCTGGCCTGGAGTGCCAATGAGACGGGGGTCCCAGCAGCTATGGAGCTCAAGTTTGCCAAGACAAAGCACAACAAGAAGATAAGCGCAGTCTATAATAAACTGTGTGAGTTCACAGAAGCCTTTGCAAGGCAAAGGCTTCATCTGGTTGTTTACCTGGGGTTCTTATTCTTCTTTGGGATGCAAGTGTAAGTTGAGGACCTGGACAGGGTCCTTCTGGGGATTGATGAGGCCCGGCTCACACTCAACGGGAAGAAGGTCCCCCTGGATACAACTCGGTTGATAATGTGATCCAAGACGCCATAGTCCTGGCTGGTATCTACGGGTTTGCAGCCCCACCTGAAAAGCTGCTGCTTCACTCCCACCTGACCCTACTCCCCTTCACCAGCAGGAGGGAGTATTTAAATATGGGTATATCTACCGTCCACAGTGTGGCAGTGGAGGTTGTGCGCCACCTCCATTGTGGGGTGGGTACATACTGCCAAACTCACTACAGGTGTTCTTAATAAATTCTCTTCTAATAAACATCTTTATACTCTACAATATTTTTATTATATTAATTTTTCAAATAATATTTTAGCAAACAAGATTTGCAAAATATATTGCGGAAATGGGTTTCATAAAAGTATAAAATTATATGTTAATAAAATAAATTCTAACTTGTGCATTTTAAGTTTAATTTTTTTAAAATTAATTTTTACATTTATTTGACCAAAGTGATTTAAATATTTTTGTGTAATCCAATACTGAGCGTTTGGTATTACCTCAGATGGCATAATAAAATAATATACAATAAAATAAATAAATTACTAACATCTATTGATGGATCTTCTGAATGTGATTGCGGGCGTGGAAACATCTAAATATAAAATGATAATTAATAAATGTTGAACAATAAATTAGAGAATATAAAAAAAGTTGGACACCCTAAGCCTTTAATTGATTGGCTGTTTGGCTAGGCATGTGGGGATGAACAAATCAGTGTGGCCATAGAATTTGGCCACGGTCTCAGCTGGGAGGGTATGGATGCCGGCTTGCAGCAAATCAAACAGGTCCTCAGTCCCAGTTGGGGTTCCTTGCTTGACAACTTGATTGAGCCACCCAAAGACTTCCTCAATGGGATTTAGGAAGGGCAAATAGGTGGGGAGGAAGAGAAGGCGCATATTTGTCATGGCCAATTGCTGGGGGCCCACTGCAACGCTTGTGTCAATCATTGGAAATTCTTCAGAGAATGTCAGCCACCTTGTGGAGACCAAAGTTGTCTAGCACAATTACGTTGGTGAAGCCTGGGCTCGTGCGCCTCAGGTGCTCCTGGACCAATTGGAGGAATGATAGGAAGGTCTGGCTATTGTGGGAGCCTAGTATCATTTGGTAGAGCTCGACCCCCTTTGGACCAAGGAGAGCCATCATTGAGTAGACTGTGGTGCAGACTGCAGCACGCCAAGCCACCCCGTCATTGGAGCCTCTGGGGACATACCCATACTCATTTTGCATTGACAAGGTAAATGCTGATTTGTCAATATAATAGAATTTCACTGTCTCCTTGGCTTTGAGGGCAGTGTACACCTCAGCGTAATTTTTCCGGGTCTCAATATTGGCTGGGCTGTTCCAATTGTATGGGGATACCCCAAGTTTTTTCCAGGAAAATCACATTCCCTTGACCAAATGATAATAGAAGGAAATTGAGGCCTCAATCCCAAAAGCGGACTTGACCATGGCCTGTATATTTGCCAGCTCAAGATGGCAATCTCAGGTAATCCACTGGCGGATTGCCCATTTGTGCTCCTTGGTGAGCATGGTTGACACGCGCAAGGATTTCTCTGCGGTAAGGACACAACCAGTATTAATGGATTTATGGAAGGTCTTGATGGCGTACTTGGGATCCACTCCAACAATGGCCACGGCTGCCTTGTAGTCACCCAATTCCCGCATTAGCTAAAGCAGGATGATGTGTTTGATGTCAGGGATGCGCTTCTGGGCAGGCTTTGTGGGTTCAGACAAGCCAGGATCCTGATTGATGACAGGCTTGCAAGGCATGGGCACCTTGTTGTAGAAGGCTGCAACCTTTTTGAGCACTAGCTGTCCCTCATTGGTTTGGTAGAACTGGGGCTCCTTATCATCCTCCTGATTGCCATCACTGACGTAGGGCTCATAGCTAGTGTCAAGTACAGGCTTCACCTTCTCCAGAATGGCTGACAGGACCAACTCTTGCCGGTACACAACGTCAACCACATACAAAGTAAGTTCTACCTCCTTGTTTCTAATCATTTTGGTAGTGGTGACCTTGGTTGGCTTCCGGGTCAGCTTTGGGACCCAAGGGTTTATGCTCCGCACCCTAGAAGCTTGTGCTCCTTGAACTTGCTGTGTCAGTGCAGCGTCACTATGGAACTCTCCTCTCCCGCCTCCCTCCTGAGTAGGCACTTGTGTTGTACTAAGTCTATTCTTTGACCTGCAGGGGCAACTGCAACCGCGGCGCACAACGGGTGCAATGGTAGTCTGTTGTGGTTTCCTCCATTTTAAATTTAATAAAATATTAAATAAAACTTAATTAAGTTACTCCCTATTTTTATTTTTTGCTTTTATCTGTTTATGGATATTCAATTAATATTTTTTCCCACCCAATATCCCAATTATAGATTTTTATTTCTTAGTTGTTTTTGGTTTTACAACGCCCATTTTAGAATACTCAAAAAAATCCACCCATTTTCCTAGATTTTACTGCCAAATTTAAACACCCAACACAATATTGTTAAAATTTATGTTTCAGATCTTGTGTCTTATTTTAGATACCTTGGTATCATTCATGATTACAATCCATTGCACACATTGTGTGAGTGATTTTGTTTACATTGTGAGTTACTATTGTGTTTTGGGTCTGGATTAAGTTTTGACACACCTTGCTTGGGTGTATTTTGTCACCAATTCACATAGTAAACATATGTACACCAAAAGTCAACTCACACCATTTTTTTGTGAATCAATGTATTTTGGATTATATTTTGAATAGTTTTGCTTTGCGTGTGAGCCTTTTGTTGCTGTCTTGACCCATTTTGCCCATTATTGCCAATAAACCCTGTTAAAAGAGTATATGTTTTAACCTGAGAGTTGGATTTTGTTTAAATCTGAAATCATTTTGTTTAAATCTGAAGAATTTTTGCTTGTTGCCATAGCTTTTAAAACTACTGTAGGAAACAAAGGACTACCAGGGGCAGATGTTGCCTCCACCCAGCAGAAGGAATTGGCTGTTTTGGGTTATAGTGCTTCACCTAGCAGGGAACTGTGGCTGTGGAAGGGTGGAGACTGAGATAGCAAGCAGGGAACTTTGTCTGTCTTGAGGGAGTAGGTTTTGGACCCCTGGCAGATAATGCGGGCTGCCAGGGAGGGGAAGAGCTCTGAGGGCTCTACATACCCTAATACATTTACAGGAGGTCTGTGAGCAAGAATACTACCTAACATACTGGTAGGGTGTCCTTGTTTATGCCCCTATGGGAGCTTTGGGGGGAACCCAAAGTGAGCATTGGAGGGCATAGATTTGCTCAGAGGTGTCACCAAGACGGTTTGCTTGGGGAAGCAAGCTGCAGAACTTGGTGTGATCAGGACTCTGGGAAGTAGAGCTGATTACTCTGCAACTGAAAGCCCAGACTTAATCACCTGGGTGAGTAAAGACAACACATAGACATTGATCTATGGTTGAATGGCCTAAGTGGAGTGCCACTTGCGAGGGCCCAGTCAAACGCCAGTTCAATGTAGACTCATGCCTGGGTCTACAAGTTCTGGTAACAGGGACTGAGATAAAGAACCAAGGTGGTTCACAGAATTAACAGAGAAGACTAGTGAGAGGGACTGTTTGATAACAGTGAAGACTAGTTGACAGACTGTTAATTCATATTGAATTATGGGAATCAATATAGTTCATTGTGCAGAGGGAACTAAGGAGGTTTCTAGTAATAACTTGTTGAGGGACTGGTTGAGGATAAGCTGTTGGACAAAGGACCAGAAGTTTGTGTTGCAGGACTTAAGAGCTAAGAGGATATGAGTGAAGGACCAGGAGATAACCTGAAGGAACTAGCCAGACTGGATACAGAGGCTGGAAGAACTGATTTTAGTGTCTTTTTGAGAGGAAAATATATAAAAAGAAGCAGTTAAATAATAATCAAATACTGCCTGATTATGATTAAAAAAAGAGTTAATATCATATAATCAAAAAGAGAGAGAAGGAAAAATGATCTACTGTTTGTTAAAACTGTAAAGTTTATTTAAAAAGGAGAATTGAGGAAGAAGGGAGCTAGAAAGAGGCCAGAAATAGAACAGAGAAACTGTGAGGGCAAAAGAGCAAATTTTGCCAAGAACAACTAGGAGATGCAAAAGGACAAGCATCAAGCAGGTTCAAAGCTGCAAAATGTTGAGAAAAACACAGAGAAACACTGAGAAACGTTGTAAAATCAAGGGGTCAAAATTTGTCTAAGTAAAACATATGTGGAAGCGCTTGAGATTTGCTGGGGAAACGTGACGGGAATCATGGCAAAACTGTTTGAAACACAGAGCAGTTGTTTACCCGGAGCAAGACCGCCTCGGGTTTGAACTAGGGTCAAGAGCAAGTCATCCAGGTAAACCTTTTGGCAAAACCAATGAATTGAGGTGTATGATTGGCTGCAAGCTGGAGTCTATTTGATCAATGTTTTAAGGGCTTTAACTTAAGAGTTAAAGCCTAAAAAATGAGGAGCAGAAGCAGAAAATTCAGGGCTTTCATTGGCTGAAGTAAGTTTAAAGGTTTAATATACTATAGAAGGAGAAAAACTGGATAGTTCAAGCTTTTGAAAACCAGAGTTCTAAGAGAGATTTTTGGTCTGAAACAAGGGGCTATAAAAGGGAGAGCTATCTGAGACTCTTCAGGGACTGGATCAAGTGGATTACAAAGGCCACAAGAGCTACAGAAGGAGCCAAAGACCAAGAAAAGGAAGCCTGAGCTGGAACAGAGCGCAGGAGCCTAAGACCAAGGAGCCAAAGCTGAAGACCAAGTACAAGGAGTCCAAGATATTTTTAAAGGACTCCAAGTACTGGCACAAACCCTCATTGTCCCCTTTTCCTAAGACCATATATCAGAAGGTTTCTAAGGGAATCTTCCTTCTGACTGTGAATAAAAAGCCTATTACAACCCCCATCCAAATTTCCTGTGATAAAAGGATATAAGCTTTATGAGTAAATTACCCCACATCTTCTTCCCTAGCCCAGGGGACAAAGAATCCTATTGCTTAGGTTGCAGAAAATTTGCCTCTAGTAAGTCTGCCCAGGAGGAGTGGGAAAAGGTGACTAGGCATCTTGAAATGACAGATAGAGGAGGGAAGTTTATTGGGGGAGAGTTTGCTAGACTATTACAGGATTGGTATCAGCCTACATAAGGGCTAGCGCCTGCTGAAATACAAGTGTATGGTGGAGACGCTTGCCTGGTAATTGGGAAGGTACTGGAAGAGTTTGCTCTTATGCAGGCCAAATATAAGCTCCTAACCAACCACTCACCACTGTTGGAGAATGGCAACTCCTCCAAGCTGGTCCCTGGCTATGAACCAGGACACACTTTGGGGACTGATGACCAGGATCCCCACACCAACATTATTCAATACAATAATATTGGTAAAGCTCAGGCTTGTGCGCCTCAGATGCTCCCAAACCAATCAGAGAAATTCCAGAAAGGTTTTTTACTGTTGTGGGACCCCTTGATTATTTGATAGAGCTCAATGGCAAGTGGACCAAGAAGGGCTACCATTGAGTAGGCAACAGACTGTACAGCTGCACTCCAGGAAACGCTGTTCTTTTTGCCTTTGGGGACATACACATACTTGTTTATCATGGAGGACACAAAGGAGGACTTGGCAATGTAGTAGAATTTGATGGTCCCCTTCTCTTTGGGAGCAGTTACCGTCTTGGCGTATTTTTGCCAGTAGACAAAGTTTTCTGGGCTATTGCAGCTGTATGGGGAAACTCTGAGTTTTTTCATAAGAAGTTTAATTTTTTCACTGATCTGTAGCAAGTGGAAACTGAAGCTTGGATTCCAAAAGCGGACTTAACTATTGACTGAATATGTTCCAGTTCAAGATGGCAATTCTGCTTGATCCACTGCCAGATTTCCCACGGGTGTTCCTTGACCAATAGGATTGGCTTGCATTTGGATTTCTCCAAAAGGAGAACAGTCCCTGTTTTCAGGTAAATTGTGTGTAGCCTGTGTGTGGTTTTTCCAAGATCCCAATGATAGCTGCGGCCTTCCTGTAGTCATTTGTCTTCTCCATGAGTCTCATGAAGGTCTCCCGGGTGGCATCAGGGATGACGTGGTACTTGGCCTTTTTGGCAGTAGGGGTCAAATCATTGGAATTAGGCACAACCTAGGGCATAGGCACCTGACTATAGAATGAATCAGCCTTTTTAAGCACTTTCTTACCTTTTGTTGTTTGAAAATACTGGGGTGACATGTCCTTATTGCCCTTTTGGAATCAATTATGTAAGGCTCATAGCTAGTGTCAAGTATGGGCTTAACCTTCTCCAGAATGGCTGCAGGAACACCATTGCGGCAGTATACAGGGTTGTACGCCAAGGACACCCTCTTGGTGATGACATCATTTACTGTTTTGGTGGTGACAACCGTGGTGTATTTTCTGGTCAGCTTCTGGACCTGGGGGTTGATGCTCTGTACCCTTGCATGTTGTGCTCCTTGAGCTGTGTTGAGTTTATACTTCTGGGAAGTATAATAAACGGGAAAGGGGGAAGATTTAAGAAGAGAATGATACTTTATTGAATATGAATATAGAAAAATATATAGTATCATGGCAAGCCACATACTGTCCATGTACGTCATGGGGGTCATGGGGCTTATCTGAGTAGTATTCCTCTTGAATCACAAGGCTTAATCAAGTTGTGTTCCATTTAGGACCTGGATTGAGTGATCCCTGTCATAGATGGTTGACTTATAATGGTGCTTCCAGTTTATTGACTGGCTGGTGAACCATTTGGTGAGACATTTGATGATTTACTCAGGGTGTTAATTCCCTGAGAGGGATTAATCAAATATGTTGCAACATCTCCCCCTGGGGTACTGGAAGGTAGAGCCTTGGGAATTTTCTTAAGTGTGTTGAAGATGTGGGCCTGGTATTGATCCAGTTTGGCGTTGGGAACAGGGAGTCTGGAATTTTGTTGGGCTGTTCTTGCTTTACACAGGCAGAGACAGTTGTGGTGCATATGTTTCAGTTCAGTTCAGTCCAAGCTCCAATCCTTTTGATGAGATAGATGTTATTGGGCTTGACTTCCATGACAATGCCTGGCCCACACAATCCTGAGTCCAGCTTTTGTTGATCATGATTGACAACCCATATTTTGTCCCTGACTTGGAACCTCTCTTGTTGTAATGGAATTGTTTCCCTTTCAACCCTTTGGCGTTCCATCTCCTCTTGGTCTTTTCTGGAACGTTGTACGTTAGGATCACTGTTGTCTGGCATCTTTTTGGGCAGAGGTAATCATGGTCCTGTGACTGTAATAACAAGAGCAGACTTCTGTCCATAGACAAGTTCATAAGGGCTTTTACCCGTATTGCAGTTAACTCTTGTTCTACAGATCATGAGCGCAGTTGGAAGCATGTCAACCCAGGCCTTTGGATTATTAGCAGATAACTTACTGAGGGCTTCTACAAGCCCGCTGTTCAGTTGTTCCACTTGTACATTTGCTGAAGGATGGTATGGGCTGGCTTTGATGTGTCTTATCCTGTTCTTGGCAAGATAGATATTGGTGTCAATGGCCTTAAGTTCAGTGCCTCTATCTGTGATTAGAAGGTCAGGTTTACCAAACTTGGCTATGATTTCTTTCCCAATGAATTGTCTCACATTGTTGCCCTTGTACTCTTTAGTGGCTTGCACCACAGGCCATCTGGTTGCATAGTCAATAGCTTGATGATGTACTTTTTGCCCTTGTTTTTTCCAGGCATTTCTCCCACAATATCCAGTGACCATACCTTGAAGGGTTGTGTGATGGATACAGGTACTACTGACTTGGGTGGCGCTTTGGTTCAGGCTTACTTCTCACAGACTTTGCATTTTTCCAGTACCTCTCTGATATCATCTAGCATGTTGGGTCACCAGTAGCGTGTCTTGAGGTATTTGTGCAATTTTCTACTGCAGGTGTGTCCAAGGTCTCTGTGATATTGGAGGATGGTGTCAATCTTTTGAGTTGACAGGAAGTAAGGTACAGTATCACCATGTGGAAGTATTTGATGCAGAGTACCATATACGTTTTTGAACAGATATTTGTTCTTGAGGACTTTCTCTTGGATGTCCATTGGTGTGCTAAGTGGGAACCCTTCCTGGAGATTCCCCATGATTAACATGGGCTATTTGGGGTTGTCATCAGCGCAGAGGACATGTTTGCTGTATAGCCTTGACAGGGCATCTGCAGTAAGCATTTCCTTGCCTGGCTTATATTCAATTTGCATGGGGTATCTCTGTATGAGACTCATCCACTTTGCTTGTCTCCTTGACAAGTGTTGTTGTTTTTTGAAGAATATCAGCAACTTATAGTTGGTGAGTACCTTGAACATTTGGGCTCCTTCCAGATAGCATCACCACTTCATGAGGCAGTGTATGATGGCTATCAACTCCTTGTTGTGTATGGGATATGTTTTTTCTGTCAGATAGTTTCCTTGACTCATATGCTACTGGGAGGAAGTCTTTCTCTGCTGTTTGGATATGGAGTACTCCTCCTATGGCATAGTCAGAAGCATCAGTTTCTAGTTCATAGATACCCTAACAATTTGGATATTGGAGGATAGGGGTGGTGACCATGTTTTCCTTCAGTTGGCAGAAGTGTTGATCACGTAGTGGTGTCCAGACAAACCTAGTTGTTTTGCCCGTGATGACAGATAGGGGGCTGTTAGGGCGCCCCAGTTGGGGATGAACCTTCTTACGTAGGCTACCATTCCAAGAAAGATGCGGAGTTTACTATTATTTCTTGGAGCTGGCATCTCATTTATAGCATTTATCTTGTCTGGATCTGGTTTGATTCCGTCCTTGCTGATAATTTGACCAAGGAATGAAAGTTCCGTCAAGAACTCACACTTTGACGGTTTTGCAACCAATTGGTTCTTTTCAAGGGTGTGGAGGACCAGGCACAGTCTTTCCAGTGTTGCTCCAGGTTGAGGCTGTAAATGATGATGTTGTTCAGGTAGATAATTGCCTGTTTTCTGATGTGTTCCTTGAAACCTTTGTTCATGAAGGTCACAAAAGTACTGGGAGTGTTTATCATGCCAAAGTTGAGAACAACACATTCAAAGGATCTGTATTTAGTTCTAAATGTGGTCTTTGAAATGTCTTCAGGTTTCACGCAAATTTGGTGGTAATCTGCTGTCAAATCAATCTTTGTGAAGATTTGGGACCCCCCAGGGCGTCAAAAAGGTCATCAATTAGGGGTAGGGGATACTTGTTCTTAATTGAGACCTTGTTGAGCGCTATGTAATCAGTGACAAGGCAGAGTCTTCCATTTTTCTTTACCACAAAGAAGACAGCAGCGCCAAAGGGTGACTTTGATGGTTGTATGAGTCCTTTTTCAAGGGCTTTGTCAAGATGGGCCTTTAGGGTGTAGTCTTCTTGTGGTGTGAGGCAGTAGATAGTTTGTGCTTTAGGTACACTCCCTTTGAGCTCAATTTTGTGTTGTATGCCGCGGTCAGGAGGTAGTCCTGGCAGTGTTTCTTGGAAAACAGTGGGGAACTTGTTAATTAGCTGGTCTTGGATGGGGTTCTTTTCATGTTGAGTCTCTGTATTTTTAAAGTGGATGACCTTGTATATACAGATGCTCCAATCAATTTTTCTAGGGTTGACTTCCTTTTCTGTCTCCATGATTTTCACAAATACATGATCCCTCATAAGCGTGTCAAGGTGAGTTGGATAAACATGATGGTGTACTTCTCCTTGTTGTATGATGAGGGTAGCACTGTCCCAGTCAATGTGAGGTTTGGTCTTTCTCATCCAATCCAGGCCAAGTATAAATCATACTTGGGGATTGGTATGATTGGACCACTGAGGGTGGTTTGTACGTCTCTAATTTGGGTGCAGAAAGGTTTTGCCTCTTGGGTGACTGGTGTGCTTCTGTTATCTGTCATGATAAATCTCCTGATCTTGCTTTGAGTGGTTGGTAGTTTCATGAGGTCAGCAAATTTCTTGCTGACTAGGGACTGGTCTGCTCCAGTGTCAAAGAGTGTGGTGCCCTGATATCTGCAAAAACCAAAAGGATAAGCGAGAAGTTTATTTCCAGCTTAGGTGGCAAACAGGAAATGGTTGCTGGAGGTACTTGGATCATGGTGATTATATCCACATCCTGGTCCCTGTACAAGTCTTGTAGGTTGGGGGAGGGTGGCTTGCCTAAGCACTCCCATGAGCTTTCCCCTCCTTGTTGATATCTTTGGTGCTTGCCTGGTTGGCTTGTGCAGTTCAATTCCCAGTTTGAGGATGGGTGATTTTGGCTTGGTTGTCTTGCTATCTGGGTTGAGGATACTTCTTGGCTGAAGGACTCTATTTGCGCTTGTTGGTTGTGTGTAGATTGTCAAATTTTTGGGCTATGTGTTTGCCTTCCAAGAATACTTCTTCAAGGTTCTTGCAGCGGGTCATATCAAACTGATGTCTATGTGTGTGGGGAGAACATTATAGAAGTCCAAGTGTGGCCCAGGTTCATCAAAGTTGATGGTGTTGGGTGCGTGGTCACATAGGTCTTTGTATGCAGCAATGTATTCCTCAATTGTTCCTGTCATCTTGAAGGTTTGAAGTTTGGTCATTATTACCTCTTTGTAATCCTTCATGAAGAATTTTTCAAGGAATGCACTCTTGAATAGTTCCTAGTCTCCCTTTTGGTTGGGGTGTTGGGCTATCCATCCACTTACAAAACGTGAGGTGGTCCCTGTAACACAGAGGGCAATTTCACTGACCCAGAGTCTTTGGGGATACTCCACTTGCTCAAATTTGCTTTGTGTACTGTTGATCCAAAGAGAGGCATTTTCCTGGTGTAGTCCTACAAAGGCGCCAATTTCAGCTGTACGCAGGCGCTGAAATACAATATTGGGTATTTCAGGCTGCTGTGGTGCTGTTGTGATTGGGGTTGTGGGTAACAGTCTTTGGGCTTTGAGAGTGTTGTATTGTTTGATGGGTAAAAGGATGTTGCCGTAGATAATAAAACCTGCAGGAACCTCTTGTCCTTCTTCATAGTCTCTCCAGCTGTTAGGGAGTACCATTGCTTGGGTCCTTTTCTTAGGAGGAACTTTTCCTATAACTTGGGTAGGTATGGAAAACCTACTTCTTCTACCACTGTTGAGTTTATACTTCTGGGAAGTATAATAAACAGAAAAAGGGGAAGATTTAAAAAGAGAATGATACTTTATTGAATATAGATATATAATATTATATAGTATCATAGCAAGCCACATACCGTCAATGTACGTCATGGGGGTCATGGGGCTTATCTGAGTAGTATTCCTCTTGAGTCACAAGGCTTAATCAAGTTGTGTTCCATTTAGGACCTGGATTGAGTGATCCCCGTCATAGATGATTGACTGGCCGGTGAACCACTCGGTGAGCCATTTGGTGATTTACTTGTGGCTTTAATTCCCCAAGAGGGAGTAATTGAAGATGTTGTGACATCTGGCTGTGTCAGTGCAGTGTCACTATTGAACTCTCCTCTCCCATCTCTTTCTTGAGTAGGAACTTGTGTTGCACTAACTCTGTTCTTTGACCTGCGGGGGCAACTGCAACCGCACAACGGGTGCATTGTTACTCTGTTGCTGGGATGCATCCATTTTGGTATAAAAATAAAAGAAAATTAAAATCAGTTTATCTATAAATTATGTATTATACTTTTTATCACTCCATATATAGTATCATGAAAGCTAGTAGTCACTACTGTTTACTTCAAATTAGATTTTAGTTTTCTATATTAATTATTTTTGGCCGTAAATGTGCACTGTTGATCATGAGTTTGGATAAATTTGATTTTTTTATTGATTCTAATCCCAAAAAAGACACTCAGAATATTTGTTTTCATTCTTTATTCTAGATTACATTCTCAATTAGGATGATCTGGTAACAGTATTATAGATTCATTCATGTGTTTTGATATTTGATATTTACGTTGTCTGTTTCAGTTGCTATTGAGGCTCATTGTTGGATTGAGTTTGTAACTTTTGTGATCGAGTTTCATATGTTCACCAAAAACATAGTAAAAATAGTAGATGTGTTCTGTGACTGAAAATCATGTGTTCTGGTGTTTGGTACATTTGTTGTTGAATCGTTAAGAATTTGTCCCCAGTTTGAGTAGGATGTTGTATGACTGGACATTTTTGCCAAATAGCACACATTTTTCATGAAATCATCTTCTATTTAGATCTATCAAGTTGAAATACATTTTGTGACTGAGTTCATGTGTTCTAAACTGAATAATATATGTTTATCTCAGCAGGTTTGAAAACTACTGTATGAGAAGGCTCATAGGCAAAGAAACAATCCCAGGTTTTGGAAACCAGACCTTCTGATCACAGAAAGGGGAACAATATCACTGCTTATGACACCAATTTGTACCGTGCTAAATTGGCATCACACAGAATTATCAGTCCCCACAGCCCAAAGCTAATGGTCAGGTTGAAAAACTAGATGAGTTACTAGTAGAGGTTTTAAGTAAACTTTTCACCAATTAAAATGACCTCTGGACTGATATGTTACCAACATGACTCATGGCCTGCCATATCCATGTGAATTATAATACAGGTAAAAGGCCATATGAACTTGTATATGAACATAAATTAGACATTACCAGTACTACTCTGGGACTGTGCTTACTCCTATCTAAGAGGGTGCCTAAAGATAATTATATGGTGTACACTAGACCAGAAAAGAACAAGGGATCAAAGAAAATTAATACGTTGAGAGAGAGACTATTCCACTCCTAGAATAAAGGTTCCAATTAAGATGTCAGATCTTTGTAGTCAACCACTACAAACATAAACTTGAACCAGGGCTAAGGGGACTGGGTAGTATTATATAAGTCTGGCCAAAAAATATATACCTCATTAAAAAAGTAATGTATGTACTGTATTGAAGCTCTTGCATCATGACTGATTCCATCTGTACAAGAAAAGGAATGCACAGAAAAGCTCACAATTACTTGTCCCTAATGGTAAACTGGATCAATACCAAGCTCAACTCCCAGATATCATCAAGGAAATTCCTAAAGCTAACTTTTCAGTACCCCTAAGGGAGATGTTGTAACGTTTACAATTACTCCCTCTTGGGAACCCCTTTCACCAAGAAATTCCCCAATCAATGAATAGTTGGTGGCACCACTGTCACACCCCCATGTTTTAAACGTCGTCTTGAACCCCGAATAAAATCGTGTTTCCAAAAAAACACCCCCATGTTTTACAGAAATCATACATTTTGAATCCTATAAGGAAACACTACCTTGACAAGCCCCATGACTGTCGTGACATACATGGTCAGTATGTGGCTTATCGTGATACTATATGGCATTATATCTTCATTTTAAATATGGTATCATTCTCTTCTTAATTTTTCCTTTCGATTTGTTTTATATTTCTAAGAAGTGTATACCCAACACCAAGAATTTTTGTTGGATTTTTCATATTTATAATCCAATGGTTTAGCCAGCAAAGAAGAGGCAGGAATCTTAACAAGCAGTATTTTAGCTTTTTACAAGTTAGTGTATAGCTACAATGAAATGACCTTTAGCCATTAGACCCAGCTTTAGGATTTGATAAGCTTAACCTTATAAAAGGATGACTAAAGTTGTTGATATCCTTGAAACTTTCGGTTTGGGTTTTAGGTTCAGTGGATGGTTGTAAATATTAGCTTTGTAATAAACTTATCTTTATGCAACCCATCCCATTTATTTATAGACGATCAGAGCTTATACTTGAATATTTGTATTTAACTCGGTTGCTTAATCTCGAAAGGATTAGCATTCAATGCGCATTTACGAATTAAGAAGCCAAATATTTAAGTTTGTACTTATCAAGTAGAATCTTTAGCAGTCTTAAGAATTATTTAAGCCCACAAAACGAAACATGTGATCTTATGGACTCTAGCAGCACAGTAGTATGGTTATCATAGATATTGAGTACGCCTCAGTGGCGCGAATGATCATATTATTCCAACCAAATCATAATAAAGGACTGAAAAATGTTCAAGGAGAAGCCAGATTTTATTGCTGTCTATTATTAAATTTATCAAAAGGACTTGAAATATAAAAAATAGAAGAAAAAAGTCAAAACCTAATAATAGATAAACGACTAGATTCATATATGCTTCTTGGAATCGTATAGTGTTGATAAATAAGACTCGCCTTTATTTGTTTAATAGTAAGTGCACGCAAGAGAGTACATAATAACAGCAAACTAGTGAGAGTGATCGAACTGATAACGAAGGCCGCCTAAAGAATATAAGACAATAGAAAGAAAGCAAAACTTACAATAGCCGCAAGGCATAGGAATGTTTTGGTCCTGAAGTCATAATTAAGCAAACCGGGATTATTAAGGCTTACCAGATTGATATAAACCTTAGGATGCCCAAGAGCCCCACCTCCGCCATCACAGCTAACTACTCTAGTATCAACATGCTTAACCGGAACTTCATAAATAAGCTCTACAGCTGCTTGAGGGAAAGGCTGCAAGATTAAGTAAGCTAATTTTATACTAAATTTACCTGGGCAGAAAAATCAGTCTGTTCAAATCTAGGACCGACCATCACATCGCCTCGGTGAGCCTGCTTATCTGACCAAGGTTTCACTCGGTTAGGTGCTTGTTGCTTCGTGACTTCAAGACCAGAGGGGATCGGTTTCCCAAGGGCAGAGTAATAGGTTGAGCTAGTCTTGAACCCACGAGCACATGTGTTTATTTTAAAACACTTGCTAAAGTTGCGAAGCATTATAAGAGAAAATCTGAAGATTGAGAATTCAGCTTACGACTTGCAGGGTATGGCCAGACCGACTGCTTTATTTAGGGTGACTGGTTTGCTGGCTCATTCTAAGACTGCTTTTCAAAGCATTGGATTGTGCTGTAATTTCTATAAAAATCTATCTGCGAGTGGGACTGCTTCGGCTCAGCTCCGGCTAGCTTACGGCACTGGTCCACCTCAACAAAATATTATTTACGCTTTTTAAATAAAAAGGCTCCTGTATTGGCATTGGCGGCACAGAGCCGAATGCTATCCGAAGCCGGTCTGAAGCAACCTACACTGAGACTCATTTTGTTTTGAAATTAAAGTGATATTTATATTTCTTCAAAATATTCAAATACGAACTATAATAGTGGCAGTAGTGCAAATTAAGGTTTGTCTAGATATTTTAGATAAGAATCCTCCATGGTATGTTGATAAAGATTCTAATTAAATCCAAATTAAAGGAGCTAGTCAGAAGGACCAGATTTTGGATTCAAAGTAGGGCTCTCTAGTTATCACCAGAGTAAAGTATAAATGCTAGCCAAGCCTTACAGTAGTTTTAAAAGCTATGGTGACAACCGAAAATACCTCAGATTTAAACGAAATCCAAGTCATGCGAGATTAGGGCTGCGTCGGCAACAAAAGGGATGATTACGGCATTTGCCGTAATCGTCCTGTTTGGCCTTCCTATCTACTTCTTTCGGATTCCCTACATTGGGGGAATCTGAAATTTCATTAAAAAAGAAGGCCCCAGATGGCCTTCTGTTTTCCGGACGGGCCAGAAAAAAATAAATAATTAAAGTAAAAAATAATTTTTAAATAAATTAAATTTTCGAGTTTATAAATTTAAATTTTTAAAATAAAAAGTTAAAAAAAATTATTTCACAAAAAATCTGGAAATATAATTTCCAGATGTTATCTTTTATGAAACAATTTCGGACGGGTAGCTTCTTTTTAGAAAAAAAGCCACCTGTCCGAAGTCTGACGCAGCCCTACGCGAGATTAAGGATTCAATTAATTCAAATATTTTTGGTTAATAAATGAACTGTCAAACCAAAACCAAAAACAAAATTTCATTAGCCCATCATACGAAATTATATCAAGCATCAAGAGGTGTAGTTCAAACCACAAACAAAATGAACTGACACAACAAGTGAAATGAGTGGATGCTATTCCGGAGTATATTATAATCTAATCAGGATTCATATGAGGCACCAACGGAAGGACTAAAGTGAAATAAAACTTGAGCAATCTAGAAGCGAGATTACACAAGCACGAAACAAAATGAACTCACACAAGATATGTAGTATGAGCAGCCTAAAATAGAAAACTATCAATTTAATAGCCAATCAACAGTAATCCAATTTAGGAATAGAGGCATTTTATTCATTTTTGTGGATCCTGATCTGTATGAAATGGTTTTAAGAACCTTCCAAATATGGGCTTGAGATTACACTAAAAATAAATAATTAAATTTTAAAATTTCTACTTTTAGTGATTTTATCCTTTGTTTTTTACAATGGTTTTTACTAGCAACATCTTCAACAGCACAAGAAGCCAAGCCAAGCCAGCAGCAGCCAAGCCAGCTTCAATTGAAGCGAGGCTCAGAACGTGGAGTCACCTGTTTATACCCAAGCCTTTGAGGCAGGTAACGAGGAAGCCAACCTGTACTTGACCCCTGACCCATATGGCTTTGACTTGTTCAGTAGTCACTTAGTGTCTAGCTCTGCCCCTGCTTCCGTACCCATCCCCACACAAGCTGCCCGCCAACCAACCAATCAGGATGGCAACCTCAATCCAGAACAACTTCCTGCCACCACCCAACCTGCCCCCCTCAGCCAATCAGGCTTCAGCTCCTGCGGCCCAGCACCCCAAGCGACAAATCATCACCGCCCAAATTCTTCAGGAAATTGTAGCACTGAATCTACAGGGTCTGTCCTGGAAACAGATTGCCACCCAGTTGCAATTTACCAGGGCTACTGTCATGTGTGAATTCAACAACCTGATGAACAGGGGGAATCTGATTGGGACAGCCAAAAATCCCAAGAAGGCCACCGAGTCCTAAATCAATGAGCCATACCCAATCATGCTTGACCTTCTCCAGTGGGACCCCAAGCTTCCCTTGATCCAGGTCTGCAAACAACTTGCACACCACAACATATGGGTTTTTCAGCGCATGGTGCAGCTCTGGATGCATGGAAAGACGGCTTCAATGTGGGTTCTTACCAATGTTGCCAGCAACTAATGGGATGGCGCTAGGATTCCCCATATGATCTTGGTATCAAATCAACCCTGGTCCAATGCTTGACAAGTCTATCAGATGATGTCATATTTGTCTTTTATTATAAGCCATCAATAGTGTTTGACAATTTTGGTGCACAAGGAAGAGCCACCACCCAAAAAGGGAGGAAGAAGGTCAAGAAGGGGATGTTCGTTGGTGAATTTCTGGCTGTTTCAGCCAAGGGTTTTGTCTACTATTGGACAAAACCAGATTTCACTGACGACTACAAGTACAGCCACATCCTTGGTAGATTACTCAACTCCTGGGATGGCTTGAATTCCAAGCACCAGGTTTTCTTGAGCCATCAGATAGAGGGTAGCTCCACCACCCTTGAGGCCATCCAGGAACGCGGGCACTAGGCCTCTGTGTACCCAGCTGATCATGCTGACATCCATATGGCTGATGTTGTGTTCTTTAATATTGGAGATACACTCCAGGAGCGCCGCCCTCAGGCTTTCAACAACCTCTATCTTGGGGTCCTTGACCACAATTCTCTCTCTGGGCACCAAATGGTGGCTGACTTGTTTGCCCAAATGTTTTTCACACGGACATGGGCAACCAATCACGTAAGGATAAGTGCCTCCCACCATGTGCCACTGCCACATACCAGCCCATATGGCCAATGACAGACAAGGAATACCAACAACGGTATATGGCGGCCATCACACAAAATCCTCCTACTCCTACCCCTGCCATCACCCCCCATCTTCCAGACCCACCCACCCAATCCCAGACCCCCCAGGCCAGCACTGTCTCTACATCTTTCTTCCCGCGCTATTCTGCCTACTAGGCATCACTCTTCCTTCCCCAATAAACCCCCTATTGCCAAACATTTTCTGTTTATATTATCTTTATTTTGATTTTCAATTGTTCATGTTCTCTTTGTTTATAGCTGGGTTTATTCTTTATGTTCAGCTTATTTCTATAAAATCATATATTTACTATGTTGTGTATCTAGATCCTGAACATAGTTTCTTTTTGCACCCAAACACAGCCCCTTGTGAAAATATTAACAACAATTTGGTGATCAGCTAAATTTGAATTAGAAAATTATAGGTTAGCTGTTTTTAGATAAAAATTGTTACTGATCCAAATTCAAAACCTTAATGATAAACCTTAAGCCAATCAGGAGCTGAGTGATAAAGTGATTGCTGTGACATAAAGGGTCATTCAATAATTCTTTGATGCATGTGTGCTAATTAATATGATTGGCTAATTTTTTGCTATTTTGCGCCATTGTTGCTATGGCAAGTTGTTGGTGGACTAGTGCCCAATCAGCAGCTGATTGGGCACTAGTCCATCAACAAATTGCCACAGCGGCAATGGCGTACAATGGCAAAACATCTAGCCAATCATATTAATTAGTGCACATGCATCAAAGAATTATTGAATGACCCTTTATGTCACAGCAATCACTTTATCACTCAGCTCCTGATTGGCTTAAGGTTTATCATTAAGATTTTGAATTTGGATCAGTAACAATTTTTATCTAAAAACAGCTAACCTATAATTTTCTAATTCAAATTTAGCTGATCACCAAATTGTTGTTAATATTTTCACAAGGGGCTGTGTTTGGGTACTAAAAATAATATGGCAATTAAGGAAACAATCTCAACATAAAGCAAACAACACATATTGAGATGAGCGTAAAACATATACACAATGGGTAAAAAGATGGGGTAGTGTAGAAAATGGGAAAACAAACATGAATAAACAAAGAGGCAACTGTGATGGAAATTGCAGGATAGTATGAAGCCGTTTCTAAGTGATGGGGAATTACCACCCAAATCCACATAGAATTAATGATTAACCACCAATGTGGCTTCAGATATCTCTTTGTAAAATTTCCAATTGTGATACCAGGATTAAGCAGAACAATTAATCCTAACCAAAGTAGCCCAAGATAAATGGCCTGAGACAGCATCAATGTATCTTCAGAATAAAATTCTGGACATTGGGAGGCAACACAATTTTCAGTTTCCAGAATAGGGGGCTTCAAGATCAGCTGGTGTTAAATTAACATTGGGCGGCACCAACGACAAAGTTCTAACTGCTGGGGCCCATCTTCCAGAAATGATTTGGTTGAGAATTAGACTGTACAGAATATATTGTAACAACCCAACCACAGGATGCATTTTGAAAAGTAACTTAGAACTAGGGATAAATGATTTTTAATGAGTAAAATTTTGGGAGGACTCAACTCTTAGAGTTGAAACAGTGAAAATTATTCAATATATATCAGTAAATTGACTAAGCAATACCACCTGAATCTTGGCCTCCTATTCCTTCCACATTTTCAAGTAAGTATCTGGTCCAGTTTTGCAAAGAGCCCTTGTGTGACCAATTTCTGACAACCATGCTGATTAACAAGCTTGTATCAGGTGACCCTCAAATTACACCAATTTATCAACGTCAATTTGCAAGGAGGAACTGGTTTCAGCTGACAGACTGGAGCAGCTGTAACCCATTTCTGATCAACCATTTGATTTAAATCTGTTAACTTGGTCAATTTTGATAAAGGTTTCCCGGCTTTTTGAGCCTTCTTGCTTGGGCAGATCATTCCTGGCATGATGGAACCTACCGTGACAGCAACAGTATCAGAATAATACAGAATTTATTGGGGCAAAAGCTTTAAAAACATAAGGAAAGGTTAGTAAAAAATCATATGAGAGAATTGGAGAAACTTCTAAAAGACCTTGACTCTGAAGTTGCGGAGATCAAAGAAATTGATCAAAAGGTCAAAGCAAAGGTGAAGGCTGCTGTCATTGAAGGCAAAAAACTTGACAGGGTGACATCCAAGGCATTAACAACCAAAATGCCTGTTTATCAGAGAAGACTATTGATTGCCTGCTCAACATTTAAAAAAACAGTGGTCAAGGGCTTGCAATTCAATTCCTTTGCCCTTTCTGCGCTGTCTGTCTGGACAGATGACCCTGAAATGTATGCACATCTTAAGCCAGCCAAGCAAGCAAGAACCAAGGATACATAATTGCCCGCCCAGCTGCTTGCGCCAAGAATAGCCAAGCCTGCCAAAGGCGCCAGCAAGGAGGAAACCTGCAAAGGTACATAAAAAATTATAATTAATAAAAATTTCAAAATACTTACCTTTTTTGTTTAGAAAAAATTGACAGTTAACTCTGCTGGGTCCTGGTTCTTTTCCCCCCACATTCTATTCAAATTATGCCACTCATGTGGCC
The DNA here is from genome assembly GCA_014839935.2 of Entomophthora muscae. Taxonomy (NCBI): domain Eukaryota; kingdom Fungi; phylum Entomophthoromycota; class Entomophthoromycetes; order Entomophthorales; family Entomophthoraceae; genus Entomophthora; species Entomophthora muscae. Next base: position 142,600 of record QTSX02000864.1, read on the forward strand.
AAACAGCTCTATCTGTCCCCCTGTCTTGCAGGAGTTTAAAGACATGGTCTATGGTGCCTTTCTGATGTTGCAGGAGGTGTTGGCAGAACTTAAACATGCCAAGGGGGCATCCAAGTGAGCAGTTACTGTCCACAAGGATTCCCAATTGGTCCGCATTGACCCGGTGGTCCCCAATGAAGTTTGCTGTGTAAACTCCAATGAGCTTGTTTGGGATGTCCTGGAGACGCTCCAATTCAATAATATACTAGAGATGGGCTGGGCACATGCAGCTGCTTGCTTCTGCTTCCTGGTGGAGCACACAATATCTTACCTGTTGGAGAACTTTGGGCGCATGGTGGATAAATTGGCTGTTGCAGACGCAGCAGCCATAAAGAAGACTAATACCCTCCTGGCGGACTTTGGGCTGGCCTGGAGTGCCAATGAGATGGGGGTCCTGCAAGTGATGGAGCTGACCTTTGAAAATGCAAAGCATGAAAATAAGATCAGCATAGTATACAACAAACTTTGCAAGTTTACTGAAGCCTTTGCTGGGCAAAGGCTTCACTTGATGGTTTACCTCGGGTATCTTTTCTTCTTTGGGATGAGCGCCAGCATAGAGGATCTAGATGGGGTCCTTCTGGGAATTGACAAGGCCCAGCTCGCACTTGATGGGAAGAAGGTCCCCCCCAGATATGACTCAGTGGACCACGTGATACAAGACACCCTGGTCCTGACAGGGATTTACGGGTTTGCAGCCCTGCCTGAAAAGCTGCTCCTAAGTTTGCACCTAACCCTGCTCCCCTTCACCAGCAGGAGGGAGTTTTTTAATAAGGGTGTATCTACCGTCCACAGTGTGGCAGTGGAGGTTGTGCGCCACCTCCATTGCGGGGTGGGTACATACTGCCAAACCCATTATAGGTGCTCTTAATTTTTCTCTATATTAATAAACATCTTTATACTCTAGATTGATTTTATTATAAATATTTTTTAAGTCTTATTTTTACAAACAAGATTTTTGAAATATATCAAGGAAACAGTTTTCATAAAATCATAAAATTATATGTTAATAAAATAAATTATAATTTTTACATTTAATTTTTTTAAAACTATTTATATATTTATTTGACAAAAGTGATATAAATATATTCACATAATCCAGTAACAAGTGATTGGGATAACCTCAGATGGCATAATAAAAATATATAAAATAAAATAAATAAATTACTTACCCATTGATGGTCTTGCCAAATGTGATTGTGGGCTTAGAATTTTCTAAATATAAAATGTTAATTAATAAATCTTAAATAGTAGATTAGAGAATATAAAAAAAGTTGGACACACTAAGCCTTTAATTGATTGGCTGTTTGGCTAGGCACGCAGGGACAAACAAATCAGCATGGCCATAGAATTTGGCCACAGTCTCAGCTGGGAGGGTGTGGATACTGGGCTGGATCAAATCAAACAGGTCCTCAGTCCCAGTTGGGGTTCCTTGCTTGACGGCTTGCTTGAGCCACCCAAAGTCTTACTTGATGGGATTTAGGAAGAGCAAATAGGCTGGGAGGAAGAGAAGGCTCAAAATTGCTGTGGCCAATTGCTGGGGGCCCACTGCAATGTTAGTGTCAATCATTGGGAATTCTTTGAGAATATCATCCACCTTATGGAGACCAAAGTTGTCCAGCACAATTACGTTGATGAAGCCTGGGCTTGTGTGCCTCAGGTGCTCCTGGACCAATCAGAGGAATGATAGAAAGGTCATGCTGTTATGCAAACCTAATATCATTTGGTATAGCTCAACCCCCTTTGGACCAAGGAGAGCTATCATTGAATAGGCTGTGGCGTGGACTGCAGCACGCCAAGCCATCCCGTCATTTGAGCCTTTGGGGACATAGCCATATGCATTGCACATAGACAAGGCAAATGCCAATTTGTCAATATGGTAAAATTTGACCGTCCCCTTGGCTTTGAGGGCAGTGTATTCCTCAGCGTATTTTTTCCAGGTTTTGACATTGGCTGGGCTGTTTCTATTATAGGGAGATAACACAAGCTTTTTCAAGGAAAAGCACATTCCCTTCACCAGATGATAGTAAAATGAAATTGAGGCCTCAACCCCAAAAGTAGATTTAACCACGGCCAGTTCAAGATGGCAATCTCAGGTGATCCACTGGTGGATTGCCCATTTGTGCTCCTTGGTGATCATGGTGGACACACACAGAGATTTCTCCACAGCAAGGACATGGCCAGTATTGATGAACTTATTGAAGGTCTTCAAGGCATACTTGGGATCCACCCCAACAAGAGCCACAGCTGCCTTGTAGTCACCAGATTCCCGCATGAGCCGGAGAAGGATGATCCACTTGATATCAGGAATGCGCTTCTGGGCAGGCTTAGTGGGCTCAGATGAACTGGAATCCTGATTGATGACAAGCTTGAAAGGCATGGGTACCTTGTTGTAGAAGGCTGCAACCTTTTTTAACACCATCTGTCCCTAATCAGTTCTGTAGAACTCAGGCTCCTCATCCTCTTCCTAATTGCCATCACTGATGTAAAGGCTCATAGCTAGTGTCAAGTACAGGCTTAACTTTCTCCAGTATGGCTGACAGGACTGACTCTTGGCAGTACACAACGTTGAACATATACAAAGTAAGTTCTACCTCCTTGTTTCTAACCATTTTGGTAGTGGTAACCTTGGTGGGCTTCCAAGTCAGCTTGGGGACCCAAGGGTTGATGCTCTGCACCCTAGAAGCTTGTGCTCCTAGAACCGGCTGTGTCAGTGCAGCATCACTATCAAACTCTCCTCTCCCGTCTCCTTCCTGAGTAGGCATTTGTGTTGCACTAACTCTGTTCTTTGACTTGCGGGGGCAACTTGCAACTGCAGCACACAACAGGTGCAATGGTACTCTGTTGTTGTGTTTCTTCCATTTTACAATTTAATAAAATACTAAATAAAATTCAATTAAGTTACTCCTTAATTTTAAATTTTTGCTTTTATCTGAATATGGATATTTAATTAATATTTTCCCCACCCAATATCCCAATTATAGATTTTTTATTTCTTGAATAGTTGTTTTTGGTTTTACAACTCCCTTTTAGAATACCCAAAATAATTTCTACCCATTTCCCCAGATTTTACGACAAATTAAGCACCCAACACAATATTTTTAAAATTTATGTTTCAGATCTTGTGTCTTATTTTAGATACATTGGTATCATTCTTGATTACAATCCATTGCACACACTGAGTGAGTGATTTTGTTTACATAGTGAGTTGCTATTGTGTTTTGTTTTTGGATTGAGTTTTGACACACCGCGCTTGGGCATATTTTGTCACCAATTCACATAGTAAACATATGTACACCAAAAGTCAACTCACACCAGTTTTTTTGTGAATCCATGTATTTCAGATTATATTTTAAATGTTTTCTCTTTGCGCCTGAGCACTTCTTTGCTGTGTTGACACATTTTGCCCATTAACGCCACAAAACCCTGTAAATAGAGTGTATATTTTAACCTGATAGTTGGATTTCGTTTAAATCTGAAACCATTTTGTTTAAATCTGAGGTATTTTTGGTTGTCGCCATAGCTTCTAAAACTACTGTAATTTTTCACAATGGAGAAAAATTTACAGGTTTCCATTCAAAGAGAATAAGAACTCAATAATAAATTTACATAGTATACTGTCAATTATAATATAAAAATCACAACTTGGTTAAGTTTTCTATTGCTTTACTTAAACTCTTAAGATGAAATTGCATGCTGCATAAAATAATAAGCAGACCACAGTATTACTTTAGAATTAAAAACTGCTGGGTAAATGCAATATTGTCAAATCTAACAACCAAATTTCAAATCATAAACAAAGTGAATTTGAAACAAATTTATTTTTTGATCATTTTAAAAGGAAGTCAAAGGATCCAGTTTGGATTTGTACTGATTCTTTTTGGAATCAATGACATCATTGAAAAATTACCCAGTTTCTTTTTAGGACAGCTAAAAATTAGATACAATTCTATTCACCAAATTAGACATACCTAACAATAAAACTGAAATAGATATAAATCTCTCTTTTTTATTTTTGTCAAAACAGCAGACTCAAACTGCTAACAAGGTTCCAAATAAGCAGGTTTGTGACCCGTAACCCAACTTCCCATGTACTTGAAGCCAGACTAGGAAGTCAACTCAAATTTCCAAATCCAACAACATAACAGGTGATGATCCCTTATGGTTGATACCTCAATTTGGTTCTTGACTCATTATCAGGATCAAGCCACCCCCTTCATCATCCAACTGAGTGATCAACACAATCATGTTCCTGTTATCCATGATTTACAATAGCTATATAATGACTATCTCCCAATAAATAATATTATCTAGTTTACAAATATTTTCCCCTGGTAGCTCTGCTAAAACAGCACAGTTACAACATTTTTAGCAGAAGTAGGTTCTTCATCCTACTTTATTCCTCAAAATTCCTCCTGTTGTCCGGACTTGATGTGGTCAACAAATCTACAATAGAATTATGTCTGGCCTCCCAATGGACTGGATGCTGTACACACCTGGTACCAGAATATCAGAAGGGCTCAAGCTATACCATAACATGGTGATACCTGTAAAGTTATGCCTCTCCCTTAGGCCTCTACTCCAATTCCTGCCAAATTCTTGGGATTTCTACCAAATTATGTTTGAATATTTATCCAAAAGTTTACTGAAAAGCCCAAGAAAAGCCCTCAATTTAATATTTTGGAATTATTCTGAAGATTCCCCTATCTAAACCACCCAAGAGACATCTCTGGCTAAATATCATATGCAAGAGTAACCAGGAGCAGTGGTAATTACATCCAAAACATATTCCTGATTTTAATTGGTTCAGTTTCCCTTTTGACTATGTTCATTCAAAATTTGTCAAGATCTTTCTGCCTCAAGAAATGCATTTGTATCCACTCATATAGTTGGTTGATTGATTTTGTGAAATTCAATTCACCACCCCAATCTCCCTCATCCCTTAAATGAATGCAAGAGTTGTAAAAGTCCTTGCTTCATCATTTTCTACTCTGATAAAGTTTGAAATTTGTTAGTGAAATCTGGCCATTTGGTTTTTCCTGTTGCTTTTAGTGTTCAGTTAACTCCTTTTGCCCCTTTGGCCTCCCAGGAATTGTTGGTGACAACCTTTTGGTTTTTACTGAAATCATAAATTTATTTGTGGTTGAGTGCAAGGTTTTATTCCTCTCTAACCTTCCCCCAATTTTCACAATACTGGTCTCTGCCTTCAACGCCCTGTTAGCCCAAGGTTTCTTCCAAGCACCTGCTGCCGCCTCTCAAGCAACAGATGAACACATCATGCCAGCCCACATAGCCCAACAACTTCAGAGTGTCACCTTGGAACCATTTTATAGAGCCAATGACAATCATGACACGGCATGGATTCAATCTGCCCAGAATAAACTAGCACACATGGAATGCCCACAACACTTCTGGATTTTGGAGATATCTATTTGACTTACACACAATGTAGGTACCTGGTGCAACAAGTGGTACAAGGATCACATCAATAAGGACTGGGACACCTTTAATCAGGATTTCTTAGCAAGGCTTGTGCTGTAGGACACACACTCATTATCATACAACAAGTGAAGAATCTCACCCAAAAAGGCACAGTGAAGGAGCTCACCCAAGCATACAAGGAGCTCTAGCTATGTGCTCCTCAGATTTGGCCTTTGACACCCCATTGTGACCGTACTACAGTCACTGCTGAGTATTTAGCCAAATAAATGCTCTGAAATATAAAGATGTTCTGTTTTTACTGTTTATTACATATAGATAGGTTTGTTTGGAATTCTTGAGGGAAAGGTTCCTAGAAACTGGATATATATGTTTAATAAAAGAACAGAATATGGATGTTTAGTTAGGTTAGGCTAACTAAAAGAATTGAGGCAAGATTGGCTGAATCAATCTTGGAGACTAGGCGTCTCAAAAATGGGTTGATTAATCAGGAAGATTAATTAATAAATGCAGGATATAATTAATGAGGATTTAATTATATCAAAATGGTCTTGACTTTGTCAAGAAGTTTGGTTAAGGTTAACCATGGGAAGCCCCCGGAATTAGGGTTAAAAGCGCCGTGTTGGCAAATTTATTTGATTAGAAGCACCGCCTAATGAATTTGAGATGCACTGCTATCAAATTTTCTCAGGCGCTGAGGCGCCGCCTGGGGAAATTGCTGGGCTCTGCGGTGGCGCCTGGTTTGAGTTTCAAAGTATTTCAATGGATTTTAAGGCAAAAAACCATTAAATGCGAAGATAAATAAATAAAGGCAGAGATGCCTAGGAATTCAGGTTTGATCAGCTGTTTCCCAGTTGGAACACTGATAGCTGAGTTTGAGATGTGCAATCCACAAGGTTTTGGCGCCAGGAGCTGGTCAAGCTCCATGCCAAATTGGTACATTGAGATGAATGGCGTCAGATGAATCCTTCTCATTGTAGGTTAATTCTCATAGGTTGAGAATTGTTGGTGATCTTTTAGGTAAAGATCTATGTTGGATAACTCAAATGTCATAGACCACGTGCCACAAATCATTGGTTGATTCAGGAACCGGAGGGGTTTTCAGCTGTGTATGCCCTGAATGGTATATAAGCAAAAACAGTTAAACATCAATAATATATATTCATTGTTGATTTTGACGCTTTCCCCTCACCTATTTTTCAATTGTCATGCCTTCTTTGTTAAAATTTGAGAGATCCAAGTTTGGAATTCTTTGTGTGGAAACCGCTGCCGCAAGAAAGGAGGTTCCTACAAGTACATCAGAAGAAGCTTGGACCAGCCTGGAGGTCACTAAGACTGTTCCTGCCAAATCTTTAGTAGAAGCAAAGGTTGGTTTCAAAGAGCTGTATTCCAATTACTTTGCAAAGGAAGGGACTCCCGTCCAAGGGAACCAAATTTATGCTTGGGATGCTTGGAACTTGTTGGTAGGATGGGATGAAATATTGCAACAAGTAAAAGAGATGGTGAATCATGAAATTGAGGTGTTGAGAGCACAAGAGGAAAAAAGCTTTGAAATCATGGCTTGTTGGCAGGATGACAATAAAGTGTTATCCAATAAAATTGCCTCACTGGAGGCAAAGCTCCTAAAAGCTTTGTCCCAGGAAGGTAACAGCGAGAGGCAAGGGCAGGATAATAGCAGGATGAACTGGTTAAGCCTGGATTGCCACACCCAGCTACCCATATCATGTACTACAACGCACTCAAGTTGCACGTGATGAGACATGTAAATCTGGACCAGGTGACTAACTTTAAGAGCCTATATTGTGAGGCAGAGAAAGCAGAGCAAAAGTCCAATGCCCTTCACAAAGCAAAGACTGGGAAAAGAGAGCAGCCCAAGGTCTCTCACCCAGCTGGACGTTCCAACCATCCTCTGCCTGGGAATAACAATAGCAACTTTAACTCAAACCATAAACCTGCTGGCTCAAATGGCCACGGAAATGGGAACAATGGACAGTCAAATTGTTCCCACTTTTGCGTCACCACCACACAAGACAATCAAGACAAGGGGAAATCCCTGGGAGAGCACTAAGCAAGCCAAGCTCTCCCTGCACAGTTCCTGACTTGCCCAATGATGAGTACTAACCCAAGGATGTGGATTAGTGCCCAATGATACAGGTGCCTTTGGAAGATCCATTAATTTACACCATCACCAGACATCCCAATAAACTGATGTCCTATTGTCAAGTATTGTCAGGGATCCAACCTGTGGGAGGTTACTGAGGACTTGTGGGCAGACAGCCCGCGGGCCCAGAAGGGAGAGCCCACCACAGTATTGGGGCTAACTTTACAATATAAGATAACAATTTTCCAAGGACTGCCCAAGGTCTGCTCATAGGCACCATGAAATCAACCAATCCAGTGAGGGTGATATACATCACCCCAAATACCTGGGTGGAAGTGGATTCATTAGTGGCAACAGATTCTTGCGGGAGGTTGGGCCGCGGGGTGAGGGGCGGTGTCATTGGAACCAAATATGTGGGCCAGAAATTATACTTGTCTTGGAATAACAGAGGGGGCCGGATAATTTTGGTGCCTTCTCTGTAAAGGACTTCTGTCTCTCTAATTCTAGCTTCAGGGTTGTGGATTAGGATCTCCTCCAGAGTAAACTCCAAATACACCGGGTTGGGTGAGTACTTAGTAAAATGTACTGGGCCAAAGGGAGCTCCTGGTGGACAGTAAAGTTTGGGCAGCTGGTCTGCAGTTTCTTGGGGTAGGTGAGCATGGGGTGCAGAGCTGCAAAAAGTAGACTGTAAATGAAGTAAAACTAATAACAAGTATGGTATAATCTGGTTGAACCAAAGGTTCATGTCACTTTATTGCAAGAATGGCAATGTGCATCTTTGTGGCGGCCCAGGGTATAAGTATGCCCATCTGTCATGGTGAAACTTTCACAAATTCCTCTGGCCTGAGTTTTCCTGATTACCAGGTCTTCCCAGTATTTGGTGGCATCAATTGCGGGGGTTATTTCATTGGCTGGTTAGAACTGAGAATGCTCAAATTCACTAGTCAGGTATTGGGATTGGTTGTCTCTGGGTGGCCCGTGTTCTATGGGAAAATGATCTGTTTCCCCTTCTGTGTGGGCTCAAGTTATTTTGGGATCTGTGGCTGGACCTGCCTGTTGATTGGTTGTTTTAATAGGAACCTTTAGTGTGGGAAGTATTGGTGTAGGTAAATTTGATTCATCAAGCTTCAAAGGATTTTCCAAAGCCAAATCCTGTTCTGGTTTGAGCCCAAAAAACTGCAGGCGGCTGGCCCTGCGGGCTGGCAGCCCGCAAGATGCCAGGGTTTGAGTTTCATAGTTGAGGCTTTTTGATAAGCATAGTTGATAAGAGTTTGTCACTTGTGACATCATCCCCTTCTTTCCCAGTGCCCTCCTCCTTCCTGGTCCCCTTTTCCAGGTATTGCTGTATGGCTTCTTGTGCGTTAGGTAGGTTAGAGACCGGTTCCCAGGTGCTTTCTTTGGGGGGGGGGTAACCTACCCATTTGACGTAGTACTGTGGGGTCTTGCAGTGGAGGCAGTGTCCATGGATGTACTCTAATTTGTATCCTGTTGAGCGCCTCTCTTGTATGGGTGGAGGATTGGTCTTTATCTTCTGGTGGGGGAGGGAGGTTCCTTCTTTCTTGAATAGCAGTGATTAGTGGAAGACATTGGGGATTTTCCAAGTAGGCAGCAGCTCTAGTTTGTACGCCACTTCTCCTATTTGCTTTACAATCTTGTAAGGACCACAGAAGCAGTGGGCTAGCTTTCTACTGGGTACATGTAGGGGAACATTCCGTGAGTTGAGGTAAACTTTATTGCCTATTTCCAGAGATTTCCTGGGGACTCTTTTCTTGTCGGCAAACACTTTGTAGGTCTTAACAGCGCGGATCAAGTTCCTTAGACAGGTTTCCTGGGTGGTACGTATTTTTTCAATCCAAGTTTGTACTGCTGTGTTCTGTTCCTTACTACCAATGCTAGGGTCCCATGATGGATCAAACCCATAATTGGCCTTGAACAGAGACATCCCAGTGGAGGTGTGGTCTTTACTGTTGTATGCAAACTGAGCCATGGGAAGCATCTTGGCCCAATTGTCCTGGTCAGCGTTGGCATAGCATTGGAGGTATTGTTCCAGGATTTGATTGACCTGTTCAGTTTGTCCATCCGTCTGTGGGTGGTAGGAGGTTGACACACACTGTTTTATTCTGAGGTCCTTTATCACTTGGGTCCAGTAGTGGGAGGTAAACTGGGGTCCTCTATTGGTGATGATTTCTTCTGGGGTGCCGTGTTGTGTCAAGATGTGGTCGTGGAAGTGTCTGGCAGTCTCAGTTGCCGTGCAGTGGGTAGTGGTCGGAACAAAGTAGGCCATTTTAGTGAAACAGTTGACCATGACCAGGATTGCGTCAAGGGATTTTGAAGGGGGGAGCTCTACTATGTAGTCCGTTGACACTGACTTCCAGGGGCTAGCAGGGATGTCCAGAGGTCTCAGTAACCCTTCTGGCTTAGAGCAACATGTCTTGGTTTTTCCGCAGGTTTCACAGCTGTTGATGTAGGAAGCTACTTCTTTGTCCATGCCCGGCTATGCGTAGTTCCACTTGATACTTGAGAGGGATTTGTGTCTACCTGGGTGGCTGGCCATTGCTGAATTGTGGTGATCAATCAATACGTTTGTTTGGGTTGGGCCTTTAGGTACATAGATCCTGTTATGGAGCAGCAGGGTAACACCTTTCAGGGAGTACCCTTTCTTTGAGTGATGGCAATCTGGGTCCTTTGTCAGGGCTTCAACCAGCTTGGCTGAGTAGGCGTCCTGTTTCTGGGCTTTTATCACATTGAGTTTGCTGGCAGCAATCTCTAAGTACTTCAGATGTATCCCTAGGCTGGTGGGGTCTAATAGTGTGTGGGTGTTGCAGTCCTTGATTTCTGTAGAGAAGGGGATCAGGTTGGCTCTCCTGCTCAAGGCGCCTGGTACCACATTAACCTTTCCTGGCTTGTAGTCTATGGTCAAGGTATAGTTGGCTAGTTCCAAGGCCCATCTTTCTTGACGTTGGTTCAGCTGGCATGGTTTGAAGAAGTAGACTAAGTGCTTGTGGTCTGTCAGAACCTTTACCAGATGTTCAGCACCACACAAATACCTGTGCCAGTGCTTCAATGTCTTCATTATAGCTAAAATCTCCTTGTCATATATTGGGTAGTTCCCTTCAGCTGATAGCATCTTCTTGGAGTAATATGCTACAGGATGTAGCATACCATCTCCTCCTTCCTGAAGAAGGACCCCACCCACCGCAAAGTTGGACGCATCTGTCTCCAGCATAAAAGGTTTAGCAGGGTCAGGCATGGTAAAGACCAGGGCAGAGGTGAACGCAAGTTTTAGGGCCTCAAACGCGGAGGTGCACTCCTCAGTCCAGACAAACTGGACCTTGTCAGAGCAAAGACAGGTCAGGGGAAATGTAATCTGAGAAAATTTTTGGATGAAATCCCTGCAATAGTTTACCAGGCCCAAAAACTTCTCACATCTTTTCTGCATTTTGGTACTGGCCAGGCTGTTACAGCTTCTACTTTTTCCTGCGCCATTGCAAACCCACCAGTCTTCACCACATAACCCAGAAATGCAACTTCAGATTGAAAGAATTCACATTTCTTCAGCTTGGTGTGTAGGTTGGCTAGCAAGAGTTTCTCCAGTAATTGATCAAGGTGTTGGAGGTGTTCCTCATGTGATTTGCTGTATATGAGGATGTCATCCAAATACGCCACACAGAACTGGTCAAGGTACTTGCCAAGGATAGAGTTGATCATTCTTTGGAAAGTGCTGGGGGCATTGCATAACCCAAACAGCATGAACAAGTACTCGTACAACCCATATCTAGTTTTGAAGGCTGTCTTGTATTTATCCCCTTCTTTGATTCTGATCTGGTTGAAGGCGTCTCTCAGGTCAATTTTTGAGTATACCTGGGCTCCTGTCAATATGTCACATATGTTGTCAGCGTTGGGGATGGAGTAGCGGTTCTTTACAGTGATATTGTTCAGTTTCTAATAGTTTACGCAGGGACGCATCCTGCCATCTTTCTTCCCTACAAACAGCATGGGCAAAAAGCAAAGGCTTTTTGACACCTGAATGAACCCTTTTTTTGTCATATCCTCCAAGTATGTCTTCAGTGCTGCTTGTTTGTGGTGATTGCAGCTGTATATGGGGCCGTGGTGTGGTTGGGTTCCAGGTAACAGGTCAATGGCGTGGCTGTAGATTGAGTGACTGGGAAGCTGGGTGGCTGCTTCCTCACTGAAGACATGGCTCCACTTCTCCAAGGGGGAAGGAAGACTTCCCACCCTGGGTTCCATTCTCAGGGTCAGGAGTGTGTTGGGTTCCTTACTGGTTGGGCCCAACTGGAATGGCACCACATCAAACAAATTGTCTCCCTTCAAGGCAACTGTTTTATTACAGAAGTACATAATAGCGCCGTGTCTCTGGGACCAGGAGTCCCCTAGGATCAGGGGGTGAGGAAGCCCTTTCAGGATGATGGAAAACACTGGGTAAAAGTTCTGCCCAATTTTCAGGGGCAATTTGGTGGTTCACCTGAAACCCAAGTTGTGGGAGCTGTTTCCCATGATTACCTTGACGCTTTTGCTGGTGGCCTCCAGTTCAAGGTCCTTGGCAAAGGTGGAATTGATAAAACTCTCCTCTGCTCCGGTATCAATGAAAGCTCCAACAGTCTGGGATGTAGTGGATGTTCTTACTTCAACTTGGATAAAATTGTACAATTGAGTAGAGGTGTTTATTTGCACTAAGGAAACTGAGGGGTTACTCTTCTTGGGGCAAGCCTTGGTGAGATGTCCGGGTTTGTGGCAATAAAAGCACAAGCCTTCATAGTAGTGGCGCTGTAGTCATTGGGGGACATCCCTGGTCTGTCAGGCGTTGGGGCTTGGTTTGTGCACTGGGTGGAAGAGGGTGTGCCTTCTTGGTTGAGGCTCAACCCTCTGCAAAAGAGGAGTAATTCATCCAGGCCAAGCGTAGGGTGGTGGTGCTTGAGGAGCTCCTTCAGGGCAGGGCAGACTCCTTGGCGGCACAGGATGGCTGATAGCTTGTCCTCAAGTTGGGTTCTGGCTTTCAATTTCAAGAACTTGTTGGTGTAAGCTTGCAGCAAGTGTGGTCCTTGTTGGATGTCCAGTAAGCTGATCAGGGCGTGGTGGTGGGTGTCTTGGTTGTTGCCTGTGGCCATCAGTTTGCTCTCAAATTGGGAGTAGTCTAGACAGAACTCAACGTCCTTGGTGGTTGCTTTCCCAAACCAGTCCAGGGCATTGCCGGAGAGCATGGAGGCTACTCCAAGGACTTTCTCAGTGTTGTTGGAGTATGAGTTTGTGTTGGCTTGAAAATGGAGGCAGAGGACTGGTATTGCTCTTCTGGCTTCTTCTAGGGTGAGCTTCCCCATCTGGGGCATGTCTACCTGGGTTGTGGTCTTGTTTACTATGACGTTCTGCACCTTCAAATTTGGGGTCTTGGTCTTCTCTTAGCCGAGCAGGGCGTCTTTTTTTTCTGGGCTGGTTTGGTGTTGGGTCACTGAGGTGATCAGGTTGGTAGCTAACTTGTACACATAGTAAGCTGAAATCAATAAAATTAGCATACAAGATGCCCCAAGAGTTAATAACATCTTGGGGCCCAGTTACCATATTTGAGGTAGATTGCCATAATTTCAGGGATCCAACCTGTGGGGGGCTCCTGAGGACTTGCGGGCGGATGGTCCGCGGGCCCAGCAGGGAGAGCCCACCACAGTATTGGGGCTAACTTTACAATATAAGATAACAATTTTCCAAGGACTGCCCAAGGTCTGCTCATAGGCACCATGAAATCAACCAATCCAGTGAGGGTGATATACATCACCCCAAATACCTGAGTGGAAGTGGATTCATTAGTGGCAACAGATTCTTGCGGGAGGTTGGGCCGCGGGGTGAGGAGCGGTGTCATTGGAACCAAATATGCGGGCCAGAAATTATACTTGTCTTGGAATAACAGAGGGGGCCGGATAATTTTGGTGCCTTCTCTGTAAAGGACTTCTGTCTCTCTAGTTCTAACTTCAGGGTTGTGGATTAGGATCTCCTCCAGAGTAAACTCCAAATACACCGGGTTGGGTGAGTACTTAGTAAAATGTACTGGGCCAAAGGGAGCTCCTGGTGGATGGTAAAGTTTGGGCAGATGGTCTGCGTTTTCTTGGGGTAGGTGAGCACGGGGTGCAGAGCTTCAAAAAGTAGACTGTAAATGAAGTAAAACTAATAACAAGTATGGTATAATCTGGTTGAACCAAAGGTTTATGTCACTTTATTGCAAGAATGGCAATGTGCATCTTTGTGGCGGCCCAGGGTATAAGTATGCCCATCTGTCATGGTGAAACTTTCACAAATTCCTCTGGCCTGAGTTTTCCTGATTACCAGGTCTTCCCAGTATTTGGTGGCATCAATCACGGGGGTTATTTCATTGGCTGGTTTGAACTGAGAATGCTCAAATTCTCTATTCAGGTTGTGGGATTGGTTGTCTCTGGGTGGCCTGCGTTCTATGGGAAAATGATCTGTTTCCCCTTCTGTGTGGGCCCAAGTTATTTTGGGATCTGTGGGTGGACCTGCCTGTTGATTGGTTGTTTCAACAGGAACCTTTAGTGTGGGAAGTATTGGTGTAGGTACATTTGGTTCATCAAGCTTCAAAGGATTTTCCAAAGTCAAATCCTGTTCTGGTTTGAGCCCAAAAAACTGCAGGCGGCTGGCCCTGCAGGCTTGCAGCCCGTGAGATGCCAGGGTTTGAGTTTCGTAGTTGAGGCTTTTTGATAAGCATAGTTGATAAGAGTTTGTCACTTGTGACAAGTATATAATTATTGGAAGTATAATAAACAAAATAAAGGGAAAATTTAAGAGACAAATGATACTTTATTTGATATGAATAGAGAATATTATATAGTATCATGAAAAGTCACATACTGTCCATGTAAGTCATGGAGGTCATGGGGCTTATCTGAGTAATGTTTCTCTTAAGTCACAATGCTTATTCAAGTTGTGTTCCACTTATGATCTGGATTGTGTGATCCCTGTAATAGATGACCAAATGATAGTAGTGCCATTAAATTACTGGTTGGTTGGTGAGCCATTCAGTGAATCATTTGGTGAGCAACTTAAGGCGTTAATTCCCCAAGAGGGAGTAATTAAATATGTTGCAACATCTCCCCCTGGAATGCTGGAAGGCGGAACCTTAGGAATTTTATTGAGAGTGTTGGGGATGTGGACTTGGTATTGATCCAGTTTGGCGTTGGGAACAGGGAGTCTGGAATTGAATTGGGCTGTTCTTGCTTTACATAGGCAGAGTTGTTCATAGTACACACATTTTAATTCAGTTTGAGTGCCAATTGCTTCAACAAAGTAGGTATTGTTGGGTTTGACTTCCATGACAATGCCTGGTCCACAAAACCCTGGGTCCACTTGTGCTAATTGTTGTTGTGAATGCTGCCATTATCCATGTCTCAAATTTTTCTTCAATGGGTTGTTTTGAGTACAAATCTCTCTCTTTTACTTTCCCCTCTCAAAATGAGTCTGGCTTCAAATTGGGAAATTCAATTTTTCAGTTTCCTGATTCTGTGCAACTCACTTGCCCCACTCATGCTTGTGGCAAGTGATTCTACTGTCCTAGTAGTGTTTTGTGGTATTATCAACCACTATATATTATATTTATTATTCACCAATAAAAATTAAGTTCTATTCAAAATTTTGTTTTTGTGTCTCCCAGTACTTTGGCGCCTCTCTAGCCACATCTAGTAGACATTATTCAATAAGGGCAACAAGGTAATTGCATAGCCTTCCCTGCCATTATAACCAAGAATTAGTAAAGATCCAATCCTAAGGTTGGGATTTCCTGTTGTGTATCTGTGCCGCGCCTCAGAGCACAACAAGAAGACAAGCAAAATTGAATGGGGCTCATATAGAGATATATAATGCAAATTGAATACAAGCCAGGCAAGGAAATGTTTACCACAGACGCACTATCAAGGCTATATAGTAAACATTTTCTATTGCCTGATGGGGACCATGATTGGCTGATGTTGATCATGGGGAATCTCCAGGAAGGGTTCCCACCTAGTACACCAATGGACATTCAAAAGAAAGTCCTTAAGAACAAACATCTGTTCAAAAACATATATGCCACACTACATCAAATACTTTCAAATAGTGACACCACACCTTACATCCCATCAACGCAAAAGATTGACACCATCCTCTGATACCACAGAGACCTGGGACGCACCTGTAGTAGGAACTTGCACAAATATCTCAAAACACACTACTGGTGGCCCAACATGATAGATGATATCAATGAGGTACTAGAACAATGCAAAGTTTGTGAGAAGTACGCCCAAACCAAGGCAACACCCAAGTCATAATACCTGTATCCATCACACAACCCTTCAAGGTGTGGTCATGGATATTTTGATCCCAATTCCAGGCAAAAAAGGGGGGAAAGTACATCATCACAGCTATCACTATGTGACCAGATGGCCTGTGGCACAAGCCACAAAGGAGCACAAAGGCAACAATGTGAGACAATTCATTGGGAAAGAAATCATAGCCAAGTTTAGGAAACCTGACCTCCTGATCACAGATGGAGGCACCAAACTTAAGGCCATTGGCACCAATATCTACCTTGCCAAAAACGGAGTAAGACACATCACAACCAGCCTGTACCCTCTGCAAGCAAATAGATAAGTAGAATAACTAAACAGCTCACTAGTGGAAGCCCTCAGTAAGCTATCTGCTAACAATACAAAAGCCTGGGCTGACATGCTGCCAATAACACTCATAGTATGCAGAACAGAAGTCAACTGCAACACAGGCAAAAGCCTGTACAAACTTTTATATGGGCAAAAGTCTGCCCTTGTTAGTACAACTACAGGACCACAATTACCTCTTCCAAATAAGGTGCCAGATGACAGTAATTCTAATGTGAAGAGTGCTAGGAAAGACCAAGAAGACATGGAACAAAAAGAGAATTGAGAGTAAGGCAATCCCATTACAATAGGAGAGATTCCAAGTAGGGACAAATCTGGGTTGCCAACCACAACTGTTGTGATCTGAGGCGCGGTACAGATACATAACAGGAAATCCTAACCTTAGGATTAGATTTGTACTAAGTCTAATTTAGAATGGCAGGGAAGGCTATGTGATTACCTTGTGGCCCTGATAAAATAATATCTACTAGATGTGGCTAAAGGGCGCTAAAGTACTGGGAGACACAAAGACAAAAATGTGAATAGAACTTAAGTTTTTATTGATAAATAAGAAATATAATATATAGTGATTTAGAATACCACAAAATACTACCAGGAAGGTAGAAACACTCTCCACAGGCATGAGTAGGGCAAGTAAGTTGCACAGAATCAGGAAACTGAACAATTGTATTTCCCAATTTGGAATCAGCCTCATTTCAAAGGGCAAAAGCAAAAGAAAGAGTTTTGTCCTCAAAATAACCCAATGAAGGCAAAATTAAAACATGGTGAATGGTGGTATTCACAACATTGCCCCTCTCTAGATTAACCTTAGGGGGGTAGTACTTGCAGAGGAACTTGGAATACACACAAGCAAACAGTCAATCACTAGAGAGGAGTTTTACAGGTTACTCTGACCCTTATTTGAAGGTCACTTCCAAGGGCCCTATCCACAACAAGTCTAGCTTATGAGCCTGTCCTCCTACTCTATGTTGATAGTAAAGAATGTGATCTCCAATGTTGAACTCAGGCAGGGGGAATCTTGCAGCATTGTCAGGGGAGAGCTCAAGCACTTTGGTCATATATGCAGAAATGTATGCGTTAACCTGTATATCAATGATGTAGTTGACTAGATCTTTGATATGATCAACAGGATTCATGGCCTTATTGGAGGAGAGTAGAGGGGCCCCCAGGAGTGACAGAGTGGTGGTCTCCCGCCTGTACTCATAGCAAAGGAGGAATACCCAGTTACACAATGTCTGCTAAGACAATAAGCAAAGAGAGCAGCAGGTAAGTATAGATCTCAGTTGGTAGCTTCAGAATAAGTGAGTTTCCTCATGATAGAAACCTGAGTCAAATTTCACGCTCAACTGCCACATTAGTAGAAGGATTATAGGGGCAGAGAAGACTTCTGAGATCCCAAGGCTTTGACAACAGAGATTACCAACTTGGCGTTGAATTTAGTCCCATTGTAAGACAATAACACTTGAGGGCAGCCATGGCAGTAAAAAACTTCTTACAACAGGAAGGCAGCAGTTGTCTTGGCAGTGATGTCCTTAGTAGGACAAGCCTCTGCCAAACTTGCTGAAATAATCAACAGCAATCAGGATAAAGCAACACCCAGAGCTGGAGCAAGGAAGAGGCCCTACAGTGTCAATTCTGACTGTGTGAAATACGTGGTGAGGGGGGACTAGCTTAAACTTCTGAGAGGCAGCTTGAGGTTACTAGAGCTGGAAATTTTGGTAACTAGCTATGACATCTGGAATCAGCAGGAAAAAGTTTCATAGAAATAGTTTTTCTGGAGCCAGTCATAGGTCTTGGAATGCCTCCATGTCCCGTCTCCTTATGAGCTTGAAGCACTAATGAGAGACAAAGACTAGGACATACATAAGGTAGGTATTGGTCTTGTACTTTTTTGAAAAGCTGATTGTCACAAATGAGTGTGTCCTGAGATATTTTGGACAGGGAAATTCAAACTTCTTCTTTCTTTCTCTCCCACAAGGAAGGATATACAATTAGTTCAAACAGTCAATCAGTCTCAGAAGGGTGTAGAGCGAGGATGGGCATTCTGAATAATCCACCATTGTTTTGATGTTGACTCCCGGGATAATGTAGCACAGTGAAGCCGTAACCTTAAAGGCAGAGAGCCCATCTAGCTAGTTGTCCTTCTGGTTTCTTAAGCTGTTGTAACTATATAAGCAAAGTGTGGTCAGTGACCACAGTGAAATGGGTGCCATACACGTAATGGTAGGAACTGCTTGACTGCATGCAACATGGCAAGGCACTCCTTCTCTGACACTATAGTTCTTCTCATGCTTGTTTAGCACACATGAAGTGTAAGCCACAGGATGGTCTACACCCTTGTCATCTAGTTAGGCCAGAATAGCCCCAATAGCAAGATTGCTAGCGTCAGTGTATAGGATAAACTCCTTATCATAGTCAGGATACACTAGGATTGGCGCCTCTTTGAGTTTTTAAGGGTCTCAAAGGCTTGTTGTTGACTAGCTGTCCATTCAAAAGAGACATTAAATAACAGCTGGACCAAAGGTTTGATAGTATTGGCAAAGTCAGGGATGAACTGCCTGTAGTAACCCATCATGCCCAAAAGACTTGTACTTATTGCAGGTTGGTGGGTGGAAGCATTTTTTCAATGGCATCAACTTTCTTAGTCATTGGATGAATCCCTGTCTGGGTTACCTTATGGCCCAAGAATTCAAGGCGTTCCTTGAAGAAAGCACACTTAGATAGTTTCAGTTTAAGGCCAGCCTCTCAAATCTTTACAAACTCTTTTTTAAGGCAATCCAGGTGATTTGTAAAGGTTGCACTGAAGACTTTTATATCATCCAAGTACACTAGGACACACGAGAGCTTTAAATCACATAGGATGGAATCCATGGCTCTTTAGAAGGTAGCCGGGGCATTGCAGAGCCCTTGCAGTATGTGTGTAGGCTCAAACAGTCCTTCATAAGTGATGAGCGCGGCCTTCTGTCTATCCTTGGGAGAGAGATCAACTTACCAGCACCCAGATGCTAGATCCATAATGGAGAAGAACTTAGAGCCTCCAAGGTGGCAGAGAGCATCATCAATACACAGCAGGGGTTGAGAATCCTTTTTGGTTGAGGAGTTCAATCTTCTGTAGTCATCATAATACAATTACCACCATTCTTCCTCTTCATTATGAGCAAGGGGGAGGCCTGCGGACTTTGGGAAGTAGCCAGTAGCTCAGTGTCTAAAAGTTAATTGAACTCTTTAGACACATGAGCGTCCTCTATGCAACTGTGGCAATATGGTTTAGTGCAAAATGGGTGAGCGTCATCAGTATCAATTTGGTGAATAACTCCTTTGGATAAACAATAATCAGTTCTATCTTTAGCAAAGTATCTGAAAACTGATCTAGAAAATCAAGCACCTCCTTCTGTTGGACCAGAGATAGCTGCAGGAAATCTTGCACAGTGAACAAGGATAGGACTTGGGGCTTGTCTTCAGGTAAATAAAAATCCTGGAACATACCAACAGGGATGTAGTAATAGGATATCAGGTGCATTCAGCAGCTTGCCATAACCAATAACCTGCCCTCTTGACACATGTATGGGGAGAGCAGTTAAGCTGGCAACCAGCAATTAAACAGGGTTTTTATGAGATACATCCAAGATTTCCAGGCAGAGGTAGGGTTTTTTGCAGACTATCAAGGGAAGAGAGTATAACTCTAGGAACATGCTCTTAGGTAGCTCATATGATATTTGGGAGTCTAGGATAGCTTGATATCCAGTTGGAATGGTTACAGCGGAAGTGGCCAGCAGAGGAATCCCCCCAGACACTGGGCAAGCCATAAGAGGGCACTTTATGTTGAACAAATGGGTACAGTATTTTAGGGTGAAAATAACTGATGGGATATTCTAAGGCACACATCTTAAGGTGTTTTCCGGGGACTTTAACAGGCTCTTCAAAGATCAGAGGGACTTTGTACCCTAAGATAGAGAGGTAGCCATACTTCAAGTTGATGATATATTATATTCCCTAAGAAACTGAGTACCAACTAGGAGATCATAACTCTCATTTTCCAAGACAACAACAGGTGCAGCTAAGATTAGCTTTCCAAACTGCATGGGAAGAGCATAATAAGCCCCTATAGCGCAAGTCATGGATAGCCCAGATGTACCATACAACTGATGATAGTTAAGGTTGGGGACAAGCATGGGCTTCTTGATAAGATTCAAGGAGACAATATTAACAGGAGATCCAGTGTCCAAAAAGGCCTTGATTTTCACCTTTTGAATGGATATTTCTGCACAAGTGGTAGTAAAACCAAAGGGTGGAAGGATGGCAAGGATGTTCTGGGCTTCTGCTAGATCTTTGTCCCATTTTTAAATCATGAATCTCAAACCCAAAATCTCCTGATAGACAGTCTGGAGAGGAAGCAAAACTGAAAAATTCTTGAATACAGCGTCAGCAATTTCAGCAGCTTCTTTGGACAACTCTACAAGCACAGGAGATCTTCTAGCCTGAGTTAGATATGGGCAAGAGACAACTTTTTTGGCTTCAGGCAAAGGCTTGGAAGTTGTTGTAGTTTTCCCATAGAGTTTTTTTAAGGGACCACAATGGTTTTGGGGACAGCAAGAACTGAATATCAATATGGTGTTGGGATCATCAGCAACTAAATCATCCATGTCAGAGTTGTCAGAGATGCCATGGAACAGCAGCAGAATGGGGGGAGCCTCAGTATCAGCAGGCTCAGAGTCAGCTATATAGTGGGGAATTAAAGGAGACTGGGAAGAATTGTCAATCAAGAGCTTCTCCACCTCTAGGTTGACTGTTCTTTTCCCGCCTGTTCCTTGGAATCAGCCCCTTCAACCCGAGGATTGGTGCAGACTTGAGAATGGTGACCTATTTGGCCACAGTTATGGCAACCTTGGCGTCTAGGGGGTTTCTGTGAGTTCATGGTGAGGATGCAAGGGCCACAGGAAGACAAACCAGAGTTAGAGGCGGCACAATACTCCCACATAACCACCCCAGGATGGGAAGAGTGCATATCTGCAACAGCATTTTTATGCTCTTCATAGAGGAAAGACTGGCCTTATGAGCCTTAAAGTGGAGACACAGAGGCTGATTAGCCTTGAGGGCTTGAGCGCAAGCCATGTAAGCTTTGTGTGCTGCCAACTGGCGGCTTGTGATCAGTTGTTGTCCTTCAATGTAGAATCTATCTGCAAATTTAGCTAGGGTCTCCTTTGGATTGAAAGTAATGTGCATGAAGGTGTCCTTCTTCACTTCCAAACTAAGGTTGCCACCAAGTTTGTTAATCAGAAGTTGCTTCATATCTTCCCAGGTCTTGATGGTGGGAAGCTCTGGCACTACTACCTCCTGGTAAGTCAGGTATAGACAGGTCAAAATATGCTCCTTCTTAACCTCATCCAAGGATCTTCTCATGGCATTTTCATAGATAGTTAGGAAAGCTGCAATGGTTGAGTTTTTGGGGTTGAAGACTTTCTTAAAGGTCAGTTTGAAGTGGGCCTCAGGAGTTGGACCACCATTGTTACTGTTGAGCATGTTTATACGTGAAGAGAATTCTGCTTCAGATTCAGAGGGGGGCTGCTTGGCCCACAGCTGACAAACACTCTCTTTTAGAGTAGTTAAGGTTTCAAAGGTGTGGACACCCGTATTATTAGCTGAAGTGGTCTGTTGCTTAGTAAAGTCTAGGAGTTGGCCCTGTTTTGTTACTACCGTGGAAATCTCAGCCAGCTGGGAGGTAAGGGAAGGACCCACTGAGAGGCAAGGGGTAAACTTGACATTCAAAGAATCAATTAATTCACTAATTTCTTGAACGTCTTTATCAAGTTTGGAGTGGTCCTGTTTCAAGTGATCCATCTCATTATCTAGAACAATAAAATCTCTAGCAAAGTGAATTCAGGGGGCTCATGGAAATCCAGGGCAGCAGCCATCATCATCAATAACCCTAAGTGGACTTGCAGCAGTTGCCAACATTTTGCATAAGACAGCAACCTCTTGCTTTAGCTCAGTAACTTGAGTCATCAAAGCAAGCACTTGAGGATCTGGATGAGGTGCTTTGGCAGTGCAACCTTGACTGCAGGTGGATGCTTGCAGCTCTTGAATGGCATCCCCCTAGTTTCTGTTCTCTATACATCATATTTTCAGATGGGGGAGAAGGCAGAACATCTGGCTTGGGTTTAGAAAATTCATTCACTTGAGTCTGGAGCTTGGTAATGGCAGCGGCGTGACAATCCTTTCTTGATCAAATTCTCCACTGAGCTTGCAAAGGCCTCTAGCAGAAAGGTCTACTATTTGTTGTAGTTGATTAAAGGAGTAAGCGCAGAATGCATTGAGCTGTTGTACAAGTTTTTTTAAGTCAGTATGATAGGCGTTCAAGGTAGAATCTACTTGGGCTTGCCAGGATTGTTCTAGATGGTGGAACTCATGTAGATGCTCTCTGGCATATTCTGTGATGGACAGACGCATTTTCTCAATGGAATTAACTAAGAAAGTTTGTGAAGTGACAGTGCTGCGCTGATTATCTGACACCAAGGAGAATAAGGAGTAGATCCATGTTGATAGGCAGCAAACTGATCCCAGTGATGAGTGACGGCTGCTTGAAGAGAAAAAATCTCCTGGAGGTGGAGCCCTAACACCATTTGATGGTGGGCTAAGGCAATTTGTACAAAGGATGGCACTAGGTGCTCATCAGATCCAGCCCTGAGAGGGGATGCTGGGGAAATTATGAAGCTATAATCAATTCATAGTATTCTGCTTGAATGAACTGTAGCTGGAGGCAAAGGATGGCCCATAATGGGCTAGCCCAAGGGCTACTGCCATGACTTGTTCCAAAAGACAGGGGTGCCCAAAGAGTAGGTCACTAGGGGGACCATTCCCAAGGTTCAGCACAGCAGGGACAATAGATGGGTCTGTGATGTCTTTCTTGATAAAAGGACTGGTGATTTCAGGGGAAGTTGGCTCTTGTATAGGAGGAGGTAAAGGACCTGAAAATGTGGTTGTAAAGGGGGTAACCAAGGAGCTTACAGCCCCTGTAGTGAGCACAATTTTTGATGTGTTCTGAGGTGCAGCACAGATACACAACAGGAAATCCTAACCTTAGGATTAGATTTGTATTAAGTCTCATTTAGAATGGCAGGTAAGACTATGTGATTACCTTGTGGCCCTGATAAAATAATATATACTAGACGTGGCTAAAGGGCACCAAAGTACTGGGAGACATAAAAACAAAATTTTGAATAGAACTTAATTTTTATTGATGAATAAGAAATATAATATATAGTGGTTGACAATACCACAAAACACTACTAGGACAGTAGGATCACTTGCCATAAGCATGATTGGGGCAATTGAGTTGCACAGAATCAGGAAACTTAACAATTGAATTTTCTAATTTAGAGTCAGACTTGTTTTGAGAGGCAAAAACATTTGAGAGAGATTTGTCCTCAAATTACCCATCAAAGGCAAAATTGAAACATGGTGAATGACAGCATTCACAACACTTATTTACAAATGCTGTTGTGTCTAGATGAATTTTATTAATTTGTGATTGGTGAGGACCTTGAACGTTTGGGCCCCTTCTAGATAACATTGCTATTTCATGAGGCAGTGCACAATAGCTAGCAACTCCTTGTTGTGTATGGGGTATCTTTGTTTGCCTTCAG
Source organism: Entomophthora muscae (assembly GCA_014839935.2). NCBI lineage: Eukaryota > Fungi > Entomophthoromycota > Entomophthoromycetes > Entomophthorales > Entomophthoraceae > Entomophthora > Entomophthora muscae. The sequence goes on from QTSX02000864.1 coordinate 166,485, forward strand.
ATAGTTTCCTTGACTTGTACACCACAGGGAGGAAGTCTTTTTCTGCCGTCTGGATACAGAGTACCCCTCCTATGGTGTAGTCAGATACATTGATTTCTAACTTGTATATCCCATCACAATTTGGGTATTGGAGGATAGGGGAGGTGACCATATGTTCTTTTTATTGGCAGAAGTGTTGGTCTTGTAGTGGTGTCCAAACAAACTTGGTTGTTTTGTCTGTAATGGCTGGAAAAGGCAGCCAGAGCACCCCAGTCAGGGATGAATCTTCTAACGTAGACTACCATGCCTGGAAATGTATGAAGCTTGCTTTTATTTCTGGGGGCTGGCATTTTGGTTATGGCACGTATATTTTCTAGGTCTGGTTTTATTCTGTCCTTGCTGATAATGTGACTAAGTAATGGGAGTTCAGACAAGAAGTCACACTTTGATGATTTGGCAATGAATTGATTTTCTTTGAGGGTGCAAAGGAGCAGACAGACGCCTTTCCAGTGTTGCTTTAAGGTTGGGCTGTAGATGATTATTTTGTCCAGATAGAGGATTGCTTGTTTTCTGATGTGTTCTTTGAAAACTGAGTTCATGAAAGTCACAAAGGTGTTGGGGGCGTTTGTTATACAAAAATTGAGAACACTAAATTCAAAGGATCTGTATTTAGTTTGAACATATTTTTTGGGATGTCTTCAAGTTTCACGCAAATTTGGTGGTAGCCTGCTATTAAATCAATTTAGTGAAGTTTTGGGACCCCCCAGGGCGTCAAAAAAGGTCATTATTCAGGGGCAGGGAATACTTGCTCTTAATTGTGACCTTGTTGAGCGCCCTGTAGTCTGTGACTAGGTGGAGTCCCCCACTTTCTTTGCTATGAAGAAGACAGCGGCACTAAAGGGCAATTTCAAAGGTCTAATGAGGCCCTTTTTGAGAACTTTGTCCAGATGAGCTTTCAAAGTGTTGTCTTCTTGGGGCGTGAAGCAGTAGATAAGTTGTGCCTTTGTTACACTTCCCTTGAGGTCAATTCTGTGCTGTATGCCATGATTGTGTGATAACCCTGGTAAGGTTTCTTGGAAGACAGCAGGGAATTCACTGATCAGCTGATCTTGGATGTAGTCTTTCCCATGTCTGGTTTCTATATTTTTAAAGTGGATCATCTCATATGTGCAGGTGTTCCGATTGATTTTTCTGGAGTAAGTTTTCTTTTTTGTCCTCATGATCTTTACAAATATGTGGTCTCTCATAACATGTTAAGATGAGTTGGGTAAACATGATGGTGCACCTTGCCTTGTTGTATGGTGAGGGTAGCACTATCCCAGTCAATATGAAGTTCAGTCTTTCTAATTCAATCCAAGTCAAGTATAACATTATACTTGGGATTGGTATGATAGGGCCACTAAGCGTAGTCTGCACGTCTCTAATTTGGGTGCGGAAGGGTTTCACTTCCTTGGTGACTGGGGTGCTCCTATTGTCTGCCATGATAACTCTTTTAATGTTGCTTTGGACTGTGGGTAGTTTCATGAGGTTGGAAAATTTCTTGTCAACAAGAAATTGATTTGCTCCAGTGCTGAGCAATGTTGTTCCTTGATACCTGCAAAAACATAAAGGATAATTGAGGAGTTTATTTCCAGTTTGGGCGGCAAACAGTAGAGAATTACTGGAGGGGAGTTGGATCATTGTAATTGAATTCATGTCTTGGTCCCTGTACGTGTCACAGTAAGTTCCATAATGCCAGGATTATTTAGCTGTGATAGAAAAGCTCAGAAAGCCAGAATTTTTTTAACAAAACTGACTGATATAATGACATTGAATCAAACGGTTGATTGAAAATGGATTAAAGATGCCCCAGTTTGCTGGTTGAATCCAATCCCCCCTGTAAGTTGACATTGATAAATCAACATAATTCAGGGTTGCCAGATATGAACTTGTTAATCAGCATAGTCATAATAAGTTGGTCACACAAGGGTTCTTTGCAACCTGGACTAGATACTCACTTGACAATGTGGAAGGAATAGGAGCCCAGGAACCAGGCAGTACTGCTTTTTTCAATTTTTGATGTATATTGAATAATTTTCACTGTTTCAACTCTTAAGAGTTGAGTCCTCCCAAAATTTACTCAATAAAAATCACATATTCCCTGGTCTAACTTTACTTTTGAAAATGCATCCTGTAGTTGGATTGGTACACTACATCCCCTTCAGTTTAATCCTTGGCCAGATTATTACGGGAAGATGGGGGCCTGCTGTTGGTACTTTGTTGTTGTTGCCTCCAAATGTTAATTCAATGTCTGTCAATCTTGGATCTGTTCTACTACTGTTGAAGCTGAAACTCATGTGATATCTAAATGTCCTGAATTTTATGCTGAAGACACTCTGATTCTCTCTCAGGCCATTTATCTAGGGCTTTTCTGGTTGGGAAAAATTATTTTACTTACCCCTAGTATCTCATTTGGAAATTTCACAAAACGGTATCTGAAGCTGTGTTGGTGGTTAATCATTAACTCTATGTGGATTTGGTGGGTGATTCCCCACCACATGGAGACAGCTTCTTATTATCCTGCAATTTCTGTCACTGTACAAGTCTTGTAAAGTGGGGGAGGGCAGCTCCCCTAAGCACTCCCCTGAGCTTTTCCCTCCTTGTTGGTGTCTTCAGTGCTTTCATGGTAAGCTTTTGCAGTGAAATTCCCATTGTGAGGATGGGTATTGTTAGCTCAGTTGTTCTGCTTATTAGGGCAAGTGTCCTTCTTGGCTTTAGGGCTCTCCTTGCGCTTGTTGGTTGCATGTAGATCATCAGAATTTTTGACATGTGTTTTCCTTCTAAAACACATTCTGAAGGTTATAACAACATGTCATGTTAAAATGTCGTCTAATGTGTGTGGGGAGGCCATTGTAGAAGTCCAAACATGGCCCAGGTTTGTCAAAATTGATAGTGTTGGGGTCCAGTCATGTAGGATTTTGTACACTGCAATGTACTCCTCAATGATTCCTGTCATTTTGAAGGTCCCAAGTTCTGTAATGATTATTATGTTGGAGTCTTTTATGGAGAACTTTTTGAGGAAGGCGGCTTTGAAAATTTCCCAGCTTTCTTTTTGGTCAGGGTGTTGGTCTAGTCATTTGCTTACAAAGCAGGAGGCAGTTCCTGTGATGCAGAGGGCAACTTTGCTTGCCCAGAGTCTGCAGGGATAGTCTACCTGTGTAAATTTGCTTTGGGTGCTGTTTATCCAGAGGTTGGTGTTATCCCGGCATAATCCTGCTAATGTCCCAATTTCTGCTGTGTGCAGACGTTGAAATACAATGTTAGGTATCTTGGGTGGCTGCAGGCTTGCAGCAGTTGGGGGAAGGTTAAGGAGTTTACAAGTGTGGAGGAGATTATACTGTTTTGTGGGGACAATGACGTTGTTTAATATGGCATAACCCAAAGGGACATCTTGTCCTTCTTTGTAATCTCTCCAGACTGCAGGGAGGGCCATTTGTTGGATCCTTTTTGTAGGAAGAATTTTTCCTTTGCCTTGCGTAGGTGTGGATAACTTATCTGTGCTACCACTGTTGAGTATATACTTCTGGAAAGTATAATAAACAAGATAAAGGGGGGAATTAAGAAAATAATGATACTTTATTAGATATGAATATGGAATATATTAAGTATTATGGAAAGTCACATACTGTTCATGTATGTCATGGAAGTCATAGGGCTTATCTGAGTAATGTTCCTGATGAGTCACAAGGCTTTTTCAAGTTGTTTTCCATTTAGGATCTGGATTGGGTGATCTCTGTCATATATGGTTGACTGGTAATGGTGCCACTAGTTTACTGACTGGTTGGTGAGTCATTTGGTGCGTCATTTGGTGATCTGCTTGGGGCATTAATTCCCCAAGAGGGAGTAATCAAAGACGTTGCAACATAATGTATTTCCATCTTATGCTGAGCAACTAGATTAAGTTGTGATAGAGTCTCTCACAAGGATGACACCACAGAACTATTTACCAAATTACTGTGCACTGTGAATGTGTCTGCCCCTTAGAATTCCTCTAGGAGGCCAGCCCAGCTGTAGGAGCTGCCATGGTTACCTTCCTAGAGAAATCCAAAGGTCTTAGTATACACCAGGTTTCTAATATTATGGAAATCATAGAAGACCACCAGGATTATAGCTACATCACCCTGGTAGTGAAAAAACTCACTTACAGGCTATCCTTGACTCTGGGGCCCTGGTGTGCTAACTTCTGTTGTAACTGTGCTGTTTTAGCAGAGTTACAAGGAGAAAAATATTTAGAAACTAGATAATATTTTTTTATTGAGAGATAATGATTATATAGCTAATTTAAGTTATGAATAACAGGAACATGATAGTGTTGATCACACGGTGGGATGATGAAGGGGGTGGCTTGATCCTGGTAATGAGTCAAGCGCCAAAACAAGGTATCCACCGTAAGGGGTCATCATCTGTTCATATTGTTGGATTTGGAAATTTGAGTTATCTTCCTAGTCTGGCTTCAAGTGACTGGATAATTGGATTGCGGGTCACAAACCTGCTTGTTTGGAACCTTGCTGGCGGGTTGAGCCTGTGGTTTTGACACCCCCCAAATGAAGGTCAGCCTCTTCTGGGGGCAGGTTGTCAGGGAGGTTGTTGGGAGCCCGGGTGCCATACTGGACTAACTGTTGTTCTGTGGCAGGTAGGGCAGTCTCACACTGTCTCTGTCTTGCCTTGCAGGGTATCAGGCAATCTTTGTGGAGAACCTTGTCTTGTTTACGTTTCCCAAGTCCTTGCACAAGGTAAATGTTATTTTTGTTTACCTTTAGGATGATTGCTGGGCCTACTTTTTTGAGTTGTAGTTTACTTTTGTCAATGTTCATTACCCAAACTTTTTCCCTGACCTTATGTCTGTTTTAGATGGGGACAAATGTCTTTTTTAAACGCTTTTTTCTCTCTCTGTTTGATCATCATTGGCCTCTATGACCTGGGGATCTGAACAAGGGGGGACCTTGCTTGGAATTATCATCTTGGGTCCTGATAATGCTTGGATGATATTGGGCTGTGTGCCATATACCAACTCAAAAGGGCTTTTCCTGGTGGATCTGTTCACACAAGTTTGGCATACAAGTAGTGCAGTTGATGGCTGCTTATACCAGTCCTCAGGTCTTCTGGCGGTGAGCTTGGCCAAGGCTTGCACAAGGCTGCCATTTAGCTGCTCCACACGTCCATTGGCCTGAGGATGGTAAGGTGTTGTCACAGTGTTCTTGGCCCCATTCTTGGTGAGGTATATGTTGGTGTCTTCAAATGTCAATTCTTTGCCCTTTCAGTTATCAGGAGTCCTGGCTTTCCAACTTGCTGATGATTTCTCTTCCTATGAATTGCCGCACATTGTTGCCAGTATGTGTCTTTACTGCTTGTGCTACTGGCCATTTTGTAGCAAAGTCTATTGCAGTGATGATGTACTTTTTATTGTTATGTTTTCCTGGCATAGGGCCTACAATGTCTAGGGCCCACACCTTGAAGGGTATTTGCATGCGGATAGGTAGTACTGACTTTGGTGGGGTTTTGCTTCTTGCATACTTTGCATTGTTCTAAGACCTCCTGAACATCTCTGTACAGGGTTGGCCACCATGCTTTGTGTTTAAGGAACTTTTAGAGGTTGCAAATTTTTTGTGTTCCCTAGATCTCTATTGTAACCTAGGATGATATCAACTTGCTTATGTGTGGGGACATAAGGGATGATGGTTCTGTTTGACGTTTTTTGATGTAAGGTTCCATACACGTCTGTGAATAAGTGCTTGTTCTTAATAACTGTTTCTTTTGTTATGTCTGTGGTGCCAGGGGGAAACCTTTGTCCTTTGTCCAAAGTACCAAAAGGGGCCAGTCTGGGTCAAGCCCATTCTCTTCTCTTGTGGCTCAGATGTACAGGAGCAAGAGTGTGTCTGTCATGGCAAGCTCTGGACCTGGCTTATATTGTATGAGCATATTGAATCTCTCTGAGAGTTCCATCCAGCAGGCTTGATGGCAGGATAGGTTTGCTTGGGTTTTGAAGTATATGAGTGACTTGTGGTCGTTCAATGCTATATTCTTCCTGTTGCTCTAGATAACAACGCCATTTGAATAGGCAGTGTACAATGGCCAACAACTCTTTGTTGTGGATAGGATATCAACATCTTGCCATCTGTCAGTTTTTGTGATTTTTAGGCTACAGACAGAAAGTCACCATCATTGTTTTTTATTTGTAGTACTCCCCCAATGAATGTGTCTGAGGCATCAATTTCCATTTGGTATTCCTTGTCATGTTTGGGGTATTGCAAATAGAAACCATTGTGAGCTTCTCCTTGAGGCGTCTAAAACAGAGGTCACTTTGGGGGGGGGGGGGTCCACACAAACTTGGATTTGGCGCCCATTATGGTGGATAAGGGGGCAGTCAAAACGCCACAGTCAGGTATGAAGTGGCATACATAGGCCACCATCCCCAGGAAGGTACATAGTTTCAACCTATCCTTGGGTGGTGGCATCTTGCAGATGGCCTGTATCTTTTGACTGTCGGGTTTGATGACATCTTTTGAGACTATGTGCCCTAGGAAAGGCAGTTGCTTGTGGAAGAACTGGCATTTTGAGGGTTTGGCTAGCAGCTTTTGTTGTGCCAGGGTAGCAAAGACTGCCTCAAAGTCCTTGTGGTGCTGTTCTACTAAGGGGCTATAGACAATAATGTTGTCCAGGTAGACTAAGGCATGCTTGCCTATGTGAGGGGCAAACACCTTGTTCATGAAGATCACAAAGGTCAAGGGGGCGTTTGTCATACCACAATTGAGTACCACACATTTTTATGAGCTTTATTTAGTGCAGAAGACCTTTTGGGGATATCTTCCTCTTTGATACAAATCTGTTTATAGCCTGCTGTCAGGTCAATCTTGGAGAAGACTGTGGCGCTGCCCAAGGCATTGACAAGGTTGTGAATGAGTGGCAGTGGATAACAATTCTTAATGATAACTTTGTTTAGAGCTCAATAATCTGTGACTAGGCGCAGGATACCATCCTTCTTGGCCACAAAGAACATGGCGTCCCCAAAAGGGGACTGTGAAGGGCAGATAAGTCCTTTCTCCAACGCCTCCTTGAGGTAGGCACGTAGGGCGTTGTCTTTGTTTGGGGTCAGTCTGTAGATTAGGCGCTCTTTGGGGACAGCCCCTTTGAGTTGGATAGAGTGTTGGATGTGTTTCTCTGGCGGCAACCTGGCAGAGTCTCGTTGATTATTTCTGGATGATGGGCTACAATTTTGCAATCCTGAGGCGTAGTGGTATCTTGGTGATCCTTGAAATGTATGATCTCATACTGGAAGGAGTCCCAGTTGATTGCCTTGAGGTTCTCCTTTTTTGTTCAGGGTCTCCATTATGTGTACAAAGATGTAGTCACGCAGGAGTTAGTCTACTGAGTCTGGGTAGATCTGGTGATTGATGCCTTCACGTTTGATGGTCAGTACTGAGGTTGCCCAGTCTACATGGGGATTGTTTTTTGTAACCAGTCTAGTCCCAGTACAATGTTGAACTTAGGAAAGTTGATGACAGGACCTTGAATGGTGGAGTGAAGGTTCTCATGCATGACAGAGAAGGGGGCAGTTTCCTTTATCACAGCAATGTGGTATTTGTCAGCCAGGACCATATTTTTAATCCGCAAAGGATTAGTGGCCAGCTTGAACTTATCCACAAAGCTACTGTTGACTAGGGTTTGGTCTGCGCCCAAGTCCAGGAGTTCTGAGCCTGTGTAACTGCAAAAGCAGAAAGGATAGGACATCAATTTATTGGGATATCTGGTGATGGTGTACAGTACTGGGTCCTCCAAGGGCACTTGGATCATTGGGCATTGTTCCATGTCCTTGGGTTGGTATTCATCATTGGGCAAGTCAGGAGTTGCGTGGGGAGAGCTTGGCTTGCTTAGTGCTCTCCTTGGGCTTTTCTCTCATCTTGGTTGTCTTGTGTGGTGGTGACACAGAAATGGGTATGGTTCAACTGGCCATTGTTTCCATTTCCATGCCCATTTGAACCTGTGGGTTTGTGATTGGCGTTGTTCCCATTGCCTCCAGGAGGTGGTTGAGAGGATCACCTGCCTGGGTGGTAATCCTTGGGTCTTTCTCCTTTCCCAGTTTGTGCCTTATGCAGTGTGTTGGATGTTTGCTCTGCTTTCTACTCCTCATGGTACAGGCTTTGCAGGTTGATCACTTGATCCAGGTTCACATGCCTCATCACGTACAACTTGAGGGCGTCATAGTACATGAGGTGTGTGGCTGGGGTGTCAAAGGCCATGTTGGATGGTGCGCAAAGACAGAGTTCCTTGTAGGCGCAGGTGAGTTCTTTCACAGTGCCTGTCTGGGTCAGGTTATTCACTTGGCAAATGATCATGAGCACTGTATCTTTAAGCATGAATCTTGCCAGGAAATCTTGCTTAAAGGTATCCCAGTTCTTGTCAGTGTGCTCTTTGTGCCATTTGTTGCACCAAGTGCCAGCGTGATGGGTCAGGGGGATGGAAATCTCTGCAATCCATAATTGCTGTGGGAATTCCATCTGAGCCAGCTTGCTCTGGGCAGACTGGATCCATGCGGCGGTGTTGTTGTTGTTGTTGGCCCTGGAGAAAGGTTCCAAGGCGGAGCTTTGTAGTCTTTGAGCTACATAGGCGGGCATGGTGGTTTTGTTGGCTGGTTGTGGCATCAAGGAGGGTGCCTGAAAGAAACCTTGTGCAGACATGGTGTTGAATGCGGGGAGTGGTATCACCATGTTCTGGTAGAGGACAAACTCATCAGGTATCTCAGTGCCAGGTGTGTACGGTGTCCAGTCCACTGGGAGGCCAGACATGATTCTATCAAGGATTTGTTAGCCGCAGCAAGTAAAGGAAGTAAGCAGAATTTTTCAAGATAAGGTAGGATGTAGAGCCTACCTGTGCTACCAATAGTGTAACTGTGCTGTTTTAGCAGAGTTAAAAGTGGAAAAATTATTTAGAAACCAGATATCATTCTTTATTGAGAGATAATGATTATATAGCTAATTTAAGTTATGGATAACAGGAACATGATAGTGTTGATCACATGGTGGGATGGTGAAGGGGGTGGCTTGATCCTGGTAATGAGTCAAGCGCCAAAACAAGGTATCCACCTTAAGGGGTCATCATCTGTTCATGTTGTTGGGTTTGGAAATTCTAGTTAACTTCCTAGTCTGGCTTTGAGTTACTGGATAATTGGGCTGTGGATCACAAACCCGCTTACTCAAAACCTTGTTGGCAGGTCAAGCCTGCTGTTTTGACACTTCTAATCATTCAAGCTCTATCTTCCAAGGCACCTTCCAAAACCAACTCCTTTTTTCTCAATTATTTATTATTATAGATCATGCCTTGAGGACTTTGTCCTTAAGGACATACATGGATGTAACATTGGCCTGGTTTATGAAGGTTGGTTTTAGATATAGTCCATTATGTCTGGTATCTACTGATGTGCATATACAGGAATTGTATATGCACATCAAGTTAATCCCTAAATAAGAACTCATTAATCATCTCAATAAACATGATCTTTATCACTTACAATTCACACTATACGACTTGAACTTCTTTGGTGTGTTAATTTATACATTGAATAAAACAGCCTAAATCACCAGACTCTCTGTGAATCTGCTTTCTTGTTGCCTAAATAGCTAAGATAACATGATGATCCCCTTCTGTACTAACAGGTTTGGTTAATGACCTGGGCTCAATCAAAGTGCTCTGTACTGCCATCTGCATCCACAGCTCAGTACATTAGTTTACCCTTCTTCTTCAGCAGAAGCTTCCTAGATGCTACCTATCTAATTCATCCTCCATTTATGTGAGTATCACACCAGGCAACATATCTCTTTTTGTCTGTTCAGGAAGCTGAGGCTAGCCCATTATTTGGATTATTTCAAGGAGTTTAGCACTGCTGTTCCACAGACTAATAGAGCCAAAGTTGCCTATTCCTCTCTCCCAATTTGCTTTAACAAGCTGATGTTGACTGCTCTGGTCATTTTCCTGGAAAATAATAACTATGACATTCTTATTGGAACTAGCTTTATGGTCTAATACAGCACTGTGATCAATCATGGCAATCATACATTTGGCATCTTGGACCACTATATCCTCATTTTCTATCATGGTGCCCAGCCTTTTGATCTTCCCCTACATTGTCTGAAATACATTAACTTAGAGTATGAAGATGGAGAGATCCCTTTATTCTACAAACTATATAGTAAGAAGGCTAAGGTGTTACCTCTCTCTATTGGTGAATCCAAGGGAATTCAGGTCTATGTGTCTTGCAATATGACTATCCCTCCTGGGTCACAGGTGATTCACAACACAGAACTCTTGTTGACTCTATTAGCTGGTAAACATAGAGAGATGTTTGGCATTCCTGATGCCTCCAGGTTAAAACCATGGGTTTCTCCTGGCATCCTTGTGCCAAGTGTGTAAAGTCACTCCCCCCTTTGGCCTTGGATAGGACAATCTTCCCACGTCATACCAAGAAATCTCCTCAGAAGCCAGCCAAGCCCCTTAATTCCCTTGAGGATTTAGCTCATACAACTGATGAGAGATTTGTATTAGCATACCATTCCCAGGTGGTAAATACCAATGTGTGGAACTTTTTTCTCACTTGGGAGGAATCTCTGATTAATTTAGACAATTTTTTGGCCTGGGCTTGTCTGTACTTTAAATTAATTAAGTCTAAACAATCAGGTTGCGCTAGTGCTAAATCATCAGATTTTAATCTAACTGGATTAGATGCTGATTTAAATCACCCCAGCAGTGCCAGCCAATCAGAGTCAAAGTTGGAAATTACTGCAAAACCCTCCAACTCACTGGATTTACCTTGTAAATTTTCTCCAGCAGCCAATCAAATCCCCACCTTGGGTCAGGTGACCCTGAATTCTAAACTCCTCCCTTAAAGCAAGACAGGGGACTGAAATTCCCCTGCTTGCTCATTTTTACAAAATAAAGTTTGGGTTTTCAATTTAGAATTTTAAGGTTTTTGGGTCCCTTCTTTGGCCCCTTTTACTTCCTAAGATTATTAGTAGAAATTCAACTTTCTTTACCTTATTCCTTTGTTCCTGGGCCTCTCTGCATCTTCCTGGATCCCTACATGTTTCCAGCGTCAAATTTAAAGCTTTTTGCTTTTCTTTAAAACATAATCATTCAAACTTAAAGTTTAGTAGTTTATTTAGTATAATTACCTACTTTAATTTAGATGCTGTTTTTCTTTTGCTCTTGCTTCTTCCTGAGCTTCATATACGCTCTAAAGCTTCAAAACTCTGTCTTTGAAGTCCCTCTCCACGTGGTTGCTGTTCTCTGTGTCCTGTTTGCCTCTTAGGACCATCCCACTTGACTTTGGCTTCCTCTTGGCCACCAATTAAATCTCCAAGAATAAGAATAAGTTTTAAGAAAAAATCATTGTTCCTGCTGGTGAAAGTATTTGGTTAAGCAAAATGTTGGTGCCCTTTGCCAAGTTTGTGGTATTCACCTTGGCACCAGCCTTGGTGTTGATATGGTGCACCACCCCCTGTTGCAACTGAACCAATGAGGGTTCAGTATTTGGAATTGGGGAAGACAACAGTCCAATAGAAAGGACAGAATAATAAGAATAAGGTATTGTTTATTGAAGAATATTGTGATTAATATACTATATGATAAAAGCCACAAGGCCACAAGGGGGTGGAATAGTGGGAAGTTCCATGTAAGGTTCAAAGCCGAGGAATAACTTGTGCGGGAATCAGCAAGTCAAATTGGCAGCGCTCCTAATTAGGATGAAGTACCTGCCATTTGATATTGCCATCAGATTAACCCATAACGTTAGATACGTCAAGGGGCAGCTCATTGAGCGCCCCCTGTGTATTGTAAGATACGTTAGCAGGTGAGTCTGGAAACTTGGTTGCAACACCCTGACCTCTGGGGGCACATCTCACATTCATTCCATCATTTGGTTGCTAACCCTGATCAATTCCTACACGTATTTGGTGACCTTCCTAGCCAAGCTCAAGATATCCTCACCGCTAGTGAGAAGGTTGTAAGAAGCCTCACCTGTGACAACCTTGACCTTGTGGCTCCTGACCTATCTCCCTCAGTGTCACCAGTCCCACCTTCCCTGTTGCCCCTCTCCTCTGAGGTCCCAGTTGTACTGGCCCCACAAGGAGACAAGGTCAGTCCAGAGTCTACCCCTAAGTGTGCCCCCTGGTTGCTCAGCAGGATGATTCTGATGGGCTTGGACTCCTACTTTCCCCAACTATACATTGTGTCCTCCTTGTGGGCGCCACTTTGAGCGGCCATCCCAGTTCTTCACTGGATGGTGTCCTGGTGTATTCTTCCCCCATGATGGGAGCCAAACTTAGTTAGTTTAGCCCCCCTCTCTCACAAAGTGACAAGAAGATTCTTATAATTCTGATCAACATGTGCTAGTAAGTAGTGATTGTCTCTAAACATCAACTTCTGGCTCATATAAAGTTAGAAGAACATGTCAACCTAAATGAAACTTCCCTCTTTTCTGACTTCTCTTAGTTGGGTTTACCCTGTGAACATCCCTTAGTCCTATCAGTCATGAGTTGTGACTCTCTATCTATCCTCTTCAAATAGAAGAAAGACTAAGCCATGGACCTCTTCTCTCAGTTCAATAATGTGTTTTATAAGGATAATTACAGCCTGGGTAAGGCAATTAATGTTGCTTATTACATTGAAACTCAAAGAAACCCACCCATCTGCTCCAGGATTATACACTGTGGCCAAATCACCCATGCTGTAGCCAACAAGGAGCTTCAAAAGCCGCTAGGTTCTGCCCTACTGGTCCCTAGTAAAAGCCCCTGGGCTTACCCCTTCTGACTTTCAAAAAGAAGAGCAGCAGTAACAGAGTGGTGATTGACTATTAACATCTGAATGCAGTGACTAAGAAGGATTAATACCCCCTTCCTTGCATCAACAAACCTCTGGACTGCTTGATGATACTAAGTTTTTTAATGAAATGGATCTTATCAGTGGGTATTAGCAGATTGGCCTAACCCCCGCTGATTAAGATAAATGTGCTATTATCACTGAAAAAGGGCTGTTCTAACAAAAGAAAGATGCCTCAAATTCTTTCCAACAACCTGGCTACTTTCCAGAGATCCATAGATGTTGTAATGGGTGATCTCAAGCTCACCAGTATCCTGGTGTACCTGGATGACATTAATGTGTTCTCCAAAACCTTTAATGGCCACCTTCAGCACTTGTAGGAAGTCTTCCAGAGGCTCCTTGCAGATAACCTCAAGCTCAAGCCCTTCAAGTTCAAATTCTTTATGAAACATCTGTAGTTATTAGGATTCATTATTTTTAAGAATGACCTCTGCCCTGTACCCTTAAAGGTAGAAGCCAATGAGAAAATGAATAGTCCAGACAACAAATGTGACATACAAGTCTTCTTGGAAATGATTGGATACTACCTCCAATTCCTCTCCAAATTTTTCTCTCTGGGAAACCCCCTCTTCCAACTCATTTGTGCTTAAAAGGAGCTCTCCTGGAGTCCTGCATGATAATCTGCTCTCAATGCCACCAAAGAAACCCTGAATTCTGCTCCTGTGCTGGCTTACCCCCAACTTCTACAAACCATTTTTGATGCATACATATGCCATTACAACTGCAATTGGAGGTGTTTTCTCCAGGTTGAATGCTGAGTGACTTAAACAACATGTAGGATATTTCTCAAATACTCTCAATATTTTTTGTGTTCTTGGGTGTGTCCAAGGAACACAACAGTAAATCCTAATCATATAATTGGGTTTGTAATGAGATAGAGGTTAGTCTTTGATAATGAATAAGGGGTTTACATTAAGGCCCTAGGAATGATAATTATCAGTAATCTTCTCTAGACGCAACTAGAAAGATGGCGCCAAAGTACAATTAAGATCACAAAGAAAAAATATGAATAGAACTTAATTTTATTGGGTAAATTGAAATGATTCTTATATGAAAAACATTTACCTTAAAACAGTAGGAGATCAGATAGATTACTAGCCACTCTCATAAGTGGGTAAAGAATCAATTTAATCACTGGAAAAATGTAAATAAAAACCCTGTTTAATTTGGAGTGAAATCCATTTTGAGGTAAAAAAGGGAAACAAAGGATTCCACAATCAGAAATGTGACTCCGTAAAATGAAGAATTTCACACTTAAAATGTGATTCTGTCAAATGAAAAATCAAAAGAGCATGAATATTTTGATTCACTAAAGTAGGTACACAGGCAGATAATTGTTTTATTGTGGAAGAGTGTAAGAGAGGGGGCAAACTAACTAAGTTTGGTTTCCATCCCTGGGGAAAGATCCACCAGGATACCATCCAGTGCAACACTGGGATGGTCACTCAAATGGGAGTCCAGAGAGAAGATGTAGGGGATAGTTGTGGAAAGTAAGAGTTGAACCCCGTCAGAACCATCCCTGCAAGTAATCAGGGGGTACACTGGGCACTGCACCCCTGAGGAGCAGGTTCAGGACAAGGAATAGGTTAGGGGTCTTCCACTGGGAGTGAAAGTAAAGAGTGGTCTTCTTCACACAAAGGTCCAGGAGGTAGGTCAAGAAGGAGTGGGTCCAGATCATTGCAAGTAAGGCTTTTCACCAAGTGTTCACCAGAGACAAGGAGGTCCTGAGCCCGTCTGGGAAGTTCTTCCATGAGGTGCAAGAAAATAGAAGGGTTATCACCCACTTGTAGCACAGAGGATGAAATCCTCTCCCAGAGATCTGGGGAGGTGGACCAGATAAACAAGAGTAATGAGGACAACATAAAGATCACAAATTTAACAATAAACACCAATATTTTTTGGGAAGCAAAGTGGAGATTTTAAACCCAGAAAATGTAAATTTAAGTATCTAATTATCCCTATGTAAAAGAGGGAAAAATTTTGGGTCCAGGAGAGTAGAAGAATGACTAGTAACTTTAACTTTAGGATATAATTTATAAGACAACTGCTAAGGTGAGCGCAAGGAACTCAAGATTGAGATGAAAGCAGGAGCAAACAAAACCCAAATTAAAATAGGTAGTTATATTAATTTTCAATCTAACATCCTGAATTCACAATAAGTTTCTAGTTCAAAAGAGGTAAGATTCAACGACAATGCTAATGTTAACAGAAGAGGCTTCAAAAAGGGCAGAAAGACCCAGGGGACAGCAACAAAGGTAAGCAAAGTTAAACAGCTTTAATAATAAATTTAGATAATTAAAAGCCAACAAAGAGGCCCAAAAATCCACTCTAGAATTTCAAGTTTGAGGTCTAAACTTTTATTGATAATAATGAGCAAGCAAGGAACTGAAAGTCCCCTGTCTTGCTATAAGGGTAGAGTTTGGAATTTAAGGTCACCTGACCCAAGGCTTTGATTTGATTGGTTACAGGAGAAATTTTTCAAAGGAGAATCCAGTGAGTTGGAAGTTTTCATAATTTCCAGCTTCAACTCTTATTGACTGGTGATTTTTTAATGATTCAGGGCAGCATTTAATCCAGTTTGAGTTGAATATGTCAATCTAGAAGAAGCGCGCCCTGATAGGTTCCACTTCATTTGTTTTAAATGGGGGAAATCAAGTCAACAAGTAGTCCAAATTAATCAGGGATTCTTTCCATGTAGGGATACAAATCAAATCATTAGTAGTTGTCACCTGGGAAGGGCACGCCAATACAAATCTCTTATCAATTGTGTGTGCTAAATCCTCAAGAGAATTAAGGGGCTTATGTCAGGAAGCCGGGCATAGGTGGAGGCATTAGGCGGCTCAGGACAGGGTGCAGCCAAGCTGGCGGGTAAAGCCCACCATAGAATGGGTGCTAACTTGATAATGTAATATACATATTATGCAAGTAAGGACCAGGGTCCAGATTTAGGGACCATGGAATCCACCAATCCTATCAAAGTAATGTAGATTACTCCAAACATTTGATTGGACATGGTTTCAGCAGCAGTGGAGGGTTTCATTGGGAAGTCCAGTCTTGGGATTAAGGGCAGAGACATGGGGACAAAGTATGCTGGCAGATAATTGTACTTGTCTTTGAATAACAAGGGCGGCACCTCAATCCTCTTTCCTTTGTGTCCTATGTATTTGGTTTCTCTAGTCCTTGCCAAGGGATTGGCAA
Organism: Entomophthora muscae; assembly: GCA_014839935.2. Lineage (NCBI taxonomy): Eukaryota > Fungi > Entomophthoromycota > Entomophthoromycetes > Entomophthorales > Entomophthoraceae > Entomophthora > Entomophthora muscae. Next base: position 182,568 of record QTSX02000864.1, read on the forward strand.
TTAGAATGGTTTCCAATTTGTACTCCAAGTAGGCAGGTTTGGGTGGGTATTCAGTAAAGTGCACAGGTCCAAAGGGGACTCCAGGGGGACAGTATAGTGCCTGAGGCAGGTTGGCAGGCTGGTCTCTGAAGGGGGCAGTCACCTGATTCTCTACTTGGCTGGAGTTGAAATGAAAGATCACTAAGACTAGATAGGGTAGAATTTTTTCAAACCAAAGGTTCATAAACTTTATTATTGAAAATGACAATGTGGTCATCACCACATTGCCAGTGTTCTTATACCATGTGATTTTGCTTCTTCACTTTTTGTGGGATTCAGGTCCATGGGCAGTTTGCCAGCAGGGCGTGGATCTTGGCTTAGGGTCTTGAGAGCAGCATGTCCTGGTTGGGTTTTCTCTGTCAAACAGAAGTGATAATGCTTAATTTTGCCGCTGTGGTTTACCATGTCACCTGAGCTGGCTAATTGCATTCTCCTTTCTGAACTGGGGACTGACGGCAGTTGGTGCTTATTGGCAGGACTAGTAGTGGGTTTTGTTCAAGCCACAACTTCTGTGTAGGTCTGGGCTCTCAGTGGCACCAGTTTGACTGGTCCTGGTTGGGCTGGCTCTGGAGAACAGAAGTGACATTGCTTTGTTTTGCCGCTATTGTTCACCATGTCACCTGAGCTGGCCAATTATAATACTCTTTCTGAACTGGAGACTGGCAAAAGCTGGTACTTGTTGGCAGGGCTAGTAGTAGGTCTTTTCCCAACCTCCTTTAGGCAGGCCACGTCTCCTGTGTAGGTCTGGGCCTTCAGTGGCACCGGTTTGGCATCAATCTGGCAACCGTTCAGGGAATCTTTATTATTAAGCCGGCAGGTTGCGGGGTAATTTAACAATTCAAGTCCAGACTTAACGGGTAGTCAGGTCCTGGGCCATCCTGGGGAGCCAATCCGCCTTCAGAGGACTGGGGATCAACTCTTGAGTTTTCAATACAAGTATTGAAATGTCATTCATGATAGCTTAGCTGGCTTCTGAACAGATTTATTTGTACAGTGAGGAAATATTGTCCTATCCAAGGCTAAAGGGGGGCGTGACTTTACAAAGAGTCTGGGATACACAGTGTATCAAGGTCCTTTGTTTTTGAAGGATTATGGTTCTCTAGTTCTTACCAAGGGGTTGGCAATTAGTTGTTTTCACAGGTAAATTTGTAATAGACTAGATTTATCAGGTATTTGGTGAAGTAGATGGGTCTAAAGAGTGCTCCTGCTAGACAGGATAACATGGGCAGAGGGGCCACAGGATTAGCAGAAGGACTGATGAGGGCCTAGGAGCCTGCAGAAATGGTTTGAAGGTGATAAAAAACTAGAACTAGATAAGGTAGAATTTTTATGAACCAAAAGTTCATTTATCTTTGTTATCAGAATGATGATATCATCATTTGCAACATTACCAGGAATTTTATACTACTTTCCTGGTCTCTTCAGTAATTGAGGGCTTTTGGTTCCTCAGGTATTCTAACACTGATAATCTGGTTCATTGGTGGTCTCCAGGTTTGACCAGCTTTTGATTAGTGGGCATTGTCAAATAGATACAGTGAGCTTCTAAATTATCTGTCAGGGATCCAGTCTTGGGCGGCTGGCCCGTTGTTTTCAGGGGTAACTTGGGCCAGGTTTTTTGTGGGCAATGCTCACCACAAGAGGGGAGCTAACTTTAAAAGGTAGGAGGCGGACTTTCTCACCCAGAACTATAGGCTGACAGTCAGGATTATAGTGACAATCACCCCTGTGAGGGTGATGTACACAATCCTAAACAGCTTGCCAGAATGGTTGGTTGGGAGTGTCGTGAATACCACTATTCACCATGTTTTGATTTTGCCTTTGGTGGGCTATTTTGAGGAAAAATTGCTTGCTTTTACTTTTGCCTCTCAAAATGAGTTGATGACTGAATCAGGAAATACAGTTGTTTGGTTTCTTGATCCTGCGCAACTCACTTGCCCCACTAGTGCTGGTGGCAAGTGATCCTACCGTCCATGTACTGTTTTGTGGTAAAGCTACACAGTATATATTCCCAATCTTTATACTCAATAAAATTTAAGTTCTATTCACATTTTTGTCTTTTTGTCTTCTGTACTTCCGCGCCTCTCTCTAGTCACAACTAGTAGAGATTATTCTTCCAGGGCCGCAAGGTAAACACCTTTGCCTTCTCTGTCATCTAACTGAGACTTAGTACAAATCCAATCCTAAGGTTAGTATTTCCTGTTGTGTACCTGTGCTGCGCCTCAGAACACAACAAAAATGGTGCTCACTACAGGGGCTGTAAGCCCCTTGATTATCCTCTTTACATCCACGTTTTCAGGTCCCTTGCCTCTGCCTATACAAGAGTTGACTTCACCTGAAATAACCAGTCCTCCTATTGAGGAAGATATTGCCAACCAGCCTATTACCCCCACTATACTGAACCTTGGGAATGGTCCCTGCCTAGTTGCTTACCCCATGGGTACCCCTGACTTGGAACAAGTCATGTCAGTAGCCCTTGGGATAGCCCGTGAAGGAGCCATCCCTTGCCTTTAGTTGCAGTTCAGTTGAGCTGAATACTACAAATTAATTGTGGCTCCTCAATTTCCACAACATCTCCTCTCAGCAGCTGGCTCTGCTGAGCACTTACTATTGTTCTTTGTGCAGTCTGCCTTGGCCCACCATCAAATGGTGTTGGGGCTCCACATCCAAGAAATCTTGTCTCTGCAAGTTACGGTTACTCATCACTGGGACCAGTTTGCTGCCTATCAACAGTGGATTCACTCCCTGTTTTCATTGGTATCTGACAATCAACGCAACTCTGTCACCTCCCAGACCCGTTTGGTTGATTCTATTGAACAAATGTGCCAGTCTATCCCCAAATACGTGAGAGAACGTCTACACAAGTTTCACCAGCTAGAACAACCCTGGTGATCTCAGGTGGATTTCACCTTAAATGCTTATCTCACTGAATTCAAGCAACTTGTGCAACAGCTCAATGCCTTCAGTAGATATTCCTTTGAGCAGCTACAGCAGGTAGCGGACTTTGCTGCTAGCAGCCTTAATGAACTCAGTACCGCATTTGAGCAAGAAAGAGCGGCCACCGCTGCTACCATAGCCAAACTCCAGAGTCAAGTGAATGAACTATCTACGCCCAAGCCACATGTTATGTCCTCTCCCCCTTCTGATGACTTGGTGGATAGGGGGAAGAGAATATGGGATTCCATTCAAGAACTACGTTTGACTACTTGCAGTCAGGGACGTCCTGCTGAGGCGCCTCAACCTGACCCCCAGGTTCTTGAACTGACTACCCAAGTTGCAGAGCTACAGAAAGAACTTGCCGCCCTACGTGAAATGATGGCAACTGCTGCTAGTCCAGTTGGGTGTTGTCAACAAAGATGGTTGCTGCCCTGGTTTATCTGTAGCACCTCAAATCCAATGCGCTAGGGAATTAATTGCCCTAGCTAACAAGGTGGATCAATTGAAGCAGTACCACACTGAGCTGGATAGAGACGTAAAAGAGATGAATGATGTGATCAAATCTGTGAATGATAGATTTGCCCCTTGCCTCTCAGTGGGGCCATCCCTTACTTCACAGCTAGCTGAACTCTCCACAATAGTGACCACCCAAGGTCAATGCTTAGATACTACTACACAACAGACCACTCAAGCTGTCAATACTGGGGCCTGTGCTGTTGAGACTCTTACCACCCTGGAAGAAAGTGTTTGCCAGCTATGGGCTAGGCAGCCCCCCTCAGAATCTGAAGCAGAGTTTTTCCTGCGTATAAACGTACTTGATAGCAACAATGGTGGCCCAACTCCCAAAACTCACTTCAAGCCTACCTTTAAGCAAGTCTTTGACCCCAGGACCTCAACCATTGCAGCTTTCCTAACTATCTACAAAACTGCCATGCAAAGAGCCTTGGATGAAGTCAAGAAGGAACACATTCTGAATTGTCTACACCTGACCTGCCAAGAGGTAGCTGTGCCAGAACTACCCTCCATTGAGACGTGGGAAGATATAAAGCAGCTTCTGATTGATGAGTTTGGTGGTGACCTTAGCCTGGAAGTAAAGAAGGATGCCTTCATGCATATTGCTTTCAAGCCTAAAGAGACACTAGCCAAGTTTGAAGACAGATTCTACATGGAAGGACAACAACTGATTACGAGCCAACAGTTGACAGCCCATGAAGCCTACATGGCTTGCGCTCAAGCCCTCAAGGTTAACCAACTTCTGTGCCTTCACTTCAAAGCCCATAAGGCTATGCTCTCTTCCATGAAGAGCATAAAGACTTTGTTGCAAGATATGCACCTTACCCACTCTGGCACAGTTGTTAGAGAAGGTTGAGCTACTTCTAACTCTGGTTCATCTTCCTGTGGTCCTCGCATTCTTACCATGAACTTGTAAAGTCCATCTCAATGCCAAGGTTGCCACAACTGTGGTCAGATAGGTCATCATTCTCAATTCTGCACCAACCCGCGGGTTGAAGGAGCTGATCCAAAGGAACAGGCAGGAAAAGAGCAGTCAACCTAGAGGCAGAGACGCTCTTGGTTGACAATTCTTACCAATCTCTTTCAATCCCTCCCTCTATAGCTGACTCTGAACCTGCTGATAATGAGGCTCCTCCTATCCTCCTCTTGTTTCATGATATCTCTGATGACTCTGACCTGGATGACTCTGATATTGACAACGCTGATGCATATGAGTACTCTGTTCTGGCTGTACCCAAAACCATTACAGTCCCCTATAAGTTACGCTGAGGAAATACTACAACTACCGCTAAGCCTTTGCCTTAAGCCAAAGAAATTGTCTTGCGCCCTTACCTCACTCAGGCTAAGAGGTCCCCCGTGCTAGTGGAGTTGTCAGAAGAAGCTGCCAAGGTTGCTGACGCTGTCTTCAAGAATGTATCTGTTTTTCTCCCTCTCCAAACTGTTTATAAGGAGTTCTCAGGGTTAAGATGCATGATTGAGAATTGGGATAAGGAACTAGCAGAGGCTCAAGATATCCTGGCTGTCCTTCCCCCTTTGGTCGCACTACCACTCAAGTAGAGATATCCATTCAAAAAGTGAAGATTAAGGCCGTTCTAGACACTGGCTCACCGGTCAATGTTGTCTCCTCCAAGATTGTGAAGAAGCTCAAACTTGCCCCTGACCTTAATTATCACCATTCATATGGCACAGCTGGACTGTCTATGACCCGCGCCATAGGGGCGTACTCTTCTCTACCCATGCAGTTTGGCAAGCTTCTTCTAGCTGCGCCAGCAGTTGTCTTGGAAAATGAGAGTTACAATTTCTTAATTGGCACCCAGTTCCTTAGGGAATATAATGGGATAATCAACTTTAAATATGGCTACCTCTCTATTCTAGGCTATGAAGTCTCCTTAATCTTTGAAGAGCCAGTTAAAGTTCCTGGGAAACACCTCAAGACTTGTGCCTTAGAATATCCCACTGGGGTTTTCAACCTCAAGTATTGCACCCACTCTTCAAACATGAAGTGTCCACCCATGGCTTGTCCTGCATCTGAAGGGATCCCTCTCCTAGCCACGTCTGCTGTCATCATTCCCCCTGGCTCCCAGGATATCTTAGACTCCCAGATATCCTATGAACTACCTGAACGCACCTTCTTGGAGTTGTTTCCCCCCTCCTTAGGACTCAACAAACCTTACCTCTGTCCTGGAATCCTAGATGTCTCTCATAAAGACCCTATTCAGTTGCTAGTAGCCAACCTAACTGCTCTCCCCATAAACATATCTAGAGGTCAGGTTGTTGGGATTGGCAAATTATTGAATGCCCCTGATGTCTTTTTTCTTCATCCCTTTGGCATGTTTCAGGACTTTAACCTATCATAAGACAAGTCTAAAGTCCTATCTCTGTTCACTGCACAAGACTTTTCACAACTGTCTTCAGTTCAGCAGAAAGAGGTGCTAGATTTAATAGACCAATTTTCCAATATCTTTGCTAAGGAGAGTACCAACTATGGGTTAGCCAAAGATGTTATCCATCAGATAGACACTGGCAACAACCCCCCTTCCGTGCTAAACCATATTGCCGCAGTTGTGTAGAAGACGCCCAAGTATCTAAAGAGCTCAAACAACTGTTAGACACTGGGCTGCTGGCGCCTTCCCAAAGTCATTGGGCATCCCTGCTACTCATCTTAAAGAAGAAGGATGGGGGTCATCATATTGTGATGGACTATTGCCAATTGAACTCTTTGACCAAGAAGGACTTGTACCCCTTGCCGCGTATTGATGATGCTCTCTGACGTCTTGGAGGCTCTAAGTTCTTCTCTGCCATGGATCTGGTGTCTGGATACTGGCAAGTTGACCTATCACCCAAGGATTGTCAGAAAGCTGCGCTCATTACTTCTGAAGTGCTTTTTGAGCCTACTTGCATGCCACAGGGACTTTGCAATGCCCCAGCCACCTTCCAAAGGGCCATGGACTCCGTCCTTTGTGACTTAAAGTTGTTGTGCATCCTAGTATACTTGGATGATATAACAGTTTTTAGCGCTACCTTCACCAATCACCTGGCTAATCTCAAAGAGGTGTTCATAAAGATTTGAGAGGCTGGCCTCAAACTGAAGCCTTCCAAGTGCGCCTTCTTCAAAGAACGTCTTGAATATTTGGGCCACAAGGTAACCCAGACAGGGATTCACCCAATGACTAAGAAGGTTGAAGCCATCAACAAAATGCTTCTGCCCACCAACTTGCAAGAAGTAAAAGTTTTCCTGGGGATGATGGGCTACTACAGACAGTTTATCCCTGACTTTGCCAATACTAGTTAACCTTTAGTCCAGCTATTATTTAATGTCCCTTTTGAATGGACAGCTAGTCAACAACAAGCCTTTGAGACCCTTAAACAAAAACTCAAAGAGGCACCAATCCTTGTGTATCCCGACTATGATAAGGAGTTCATCCTGTACACTGACGCTAGCAATCTAGCTATCAGAGCCATCTTGGCCCAACTAGATGATGAGGTTGTAGATCATCCTGTGGCTTACACTTCCCATGTGCTAAACAAGCATGAGAAGAACTATAGTGTCACAGAGAAGGAGTGCCTTGCCGTGTTGCATGCAGTCAAGCAGTTTTGTCATTAAATATACGGCACCCACTTCACAGTTGTCACTGACCACGCTTTTCTTAAGTGGTTACAACATCTTAAGGAACCTGAAGGGCGCCTAGCTAGATGGGCTCTACGTCTGCAGGGATATAACTTCACGGGGCTACATTGCCCTGGGATTCAATATCAGAACGCTGATGGGCTCTACATAATGCCCATTCTTGCTTTGCATCCTGCAGAGGCCAACCAGTTATACAAACTAATTGGGTACCCTTCTTCTTGGGAAAGTGAGACAGAAGAGGTACAACTGGCCTTGCCCAAGCTATCCCAAGATACCCTCATACGCAACAATCAGCTCTTCAAAAAGGTACAAGACCAGTATCTGCCTTATGTACAACCCAGTCTTTGCCTCTTGTTGGTGTTGCAAGCTCATAAAGAGACTGGGCACAGAGGCATTGCCAAGACCTTTGACTGGCTTCAGAAGAACTACTTCTGGGAGAATCTTTGCCTGTTGATCCCAGACATCATAGCTAGCTGCCACAACTGCCAGCTACAGAGGCCTTGATCTGCTGCCCACAAGTTCAAATTAGTTCCCCTGCAAAATGCCTTTCACACTGTCAGCATTGACGCGGTAGGTCCTCTTCCCCACTCACGTTCTGGGTATTACTTTATTCTGATTGCTGTCAGTCACTTCAGCAAGTGGGTAGAGGCTTGCCCTACAAAGGACATCACGGCTAAGACAACTGCTGCCTTCCTGTTACAAGATGTTTTCTACCACCATGGCTGTCCTCAAGTGCTGCTCTCAGACAATGGGACGAACTTCAATGCCAAGCTAGTAACTTCTGTTGTCAAAGCTTTGGGATTGCACCAATTCTTCTCTGCCCCCTAAAATCCTTCTACCAATGGGGCAGTTGAGCGTGCAAATTCAACACTGATCTCTATCATGAGGAAGCTTACCTACTCTGACACTGCCAACTGGGACCTATACTTACCTGCCGCTCTCTTTGCATACTGCCTTAGAAAACATTGTGTCACTGGGTACTCCCCCTTTGCTATACTGTATGGGCAATAGGCTACTACCCCATTGCTCTTGGGGGATCCCATGCTTACCTCTGATAAGGCCATGAATCCTGACAGCCACATTAAGGATCTAGTCAACCGCATAATTGATATACAGGCCACTGCCTACACTTCCGCATATAAGACTAAGATGCTTGAGCTCTCTCCTAATAATGCTAGACGCTCCCCCCTGCCTGAATTTGATGTTGGTGATCATGTACTTTACTATTAACACAGAGTAGGTGGTTGCGCAAATAAGTTGGACTCTCTGTGGATTGGCCCTTTAGAAGTGACCTTTAAGCAAGGGTCCAAATATACTGTAAAGCTCCTTTCCAGTGGCCGTCCTTTTGCTTGAGTGCACGCAAAGTTCCTTCATAAATACCACCCCCCTAAGGCCAATCTAGGGGAGGACAATGTTGTGAATACTGATATTCACCATGTTTTTATTTTGCCTTGGGTGGGCTATTTCAAGGATGAATTGCTTGCTTTTGCTTTTGCCTCTTGAAATGAGTTGATGACTGAATCAGGAAATAAAATTGTTTGGTTTCTTGATCCTGCACAACTCACTTGCCCCACTAGTGCTGGTGGCAAGTGATCCTACCATCCATGTACTGTTTTGTGGTAAAGCTACACAGTATATATTCTCAATCTTTATACCCAATAAAATTTAGGTTCTATTCACATTTTTGTCTTTGTGTCTTCTGTACTTCTGCGCCTCTCTCTAGCCACAACTAGTAGAGATTATTCTTCCAGGGCCGCAAGGTAACTACATTTGCCTTCCCTGTTATCTAACCAAGACTTAGTATCAATCCAATCCTAAGGTCAGGATTTCCCGTTGTGTATCTGTGCCGCGCCTCAGAACACAACAGGGAGGTCAGGTGAGGAAGCAGGAATAGGTTTTGGGGTCACAGGTGGTTCCATAGGCAGGTTGTAAGCAGGGTAATAGTTTAATTTCCCTCTGAACAACTTGGGTGTTGAAAATATCCACAGGCCTTGTCAGTTGTATCTAATTGCAGGTTGTATGCGGGCCAAAGGATCAAGTTTGAGTATCTTTTCAGGGGTGTATTCCTTGTATTCAGATTTCAGAGGGTAGTTGATAAAATGGCTAGGTCCAAAGGGAATACCTGGAGAACAGAAATCTGAGGGTAGAGGGGCAGGAGGGTCAGGAGATCTTGTACTGAACTGATAGAAGGCAAATAAAAAATAAGGCAGTAGCTGGGTAAGCCAAAATAACATAACCTTTATTTAAAAATGGCAATAGAGTTTGAGTGCGGAATCTATAGGCATATATAGCATCCCACCTCCAAACTTAGTATTTTCTATGGGGGGTTAATCAGGGCATTGGGAAGGCCAGGGCTGGGGGAACTGGGTGCTTGGGTCTAAAGGCGGCAAAATGGCACTCAGCCCAGGAGTTCTTTCATTGATCAAGAATCTCAATTTGGCTACCTGATTATCTTGCTTTAGTGTTGAGGTCATGGGACCAGGTTGCAGTCCTGTGCCTCTTTCCTGGGTTGGCTCTTGATTGGTTGCTGGTGTAGACTTCAAGTTTATGAAGCTAATAGTTACCAAATCAGTACCTCTATTAGGCGCTGTGATTAGTCTTCCATTTGGTGAAATAATTTCCTTGGTTTGGCTTGTCTCACTGCATGGGCCAACATTCTTGGTATCAGCTTGTGGGGGCTTGATCCCAGAAAAGCGCAGGCGGGCGGTCCTGCAGTCCACAGGCCTGGCAGCCCAGGGGGTCCAGGGTTAGGGTTTGATTCCTGCTCCTGAGCCCGGGTTTCAAGAGAGGAAGAATTGTCAATCCTGACATTATCAGCTCTTTTTTAAGATCATGTGGCCCATTCAAATACATTTTAGCTTGGACACTGAGAGTTGATACTGGCTGGCACTCATTGGGAGTGTGGTTTCAGGTTTTGCTCAAATTTCCTTTTGGAAGGCAGCTGTATCTGCATAGGTCTGGACCTTTGGTAACACTCCTTCAGTTAATAACTCTCTCACTCTCAGTGAATCTCCTTGGCTTTGCAGGCTACTTATCAAACAACCCACTGACTTGGGCCCAAAAAAATGGGGCCATTGGCTCCCTGGGTTGGAAGGCTGCAGAGTGTGGGGACCAGGGTTCAATTCCTGAATTTGACTTTGGTTTATCATTAGAAGCAAAATAGCATTTGTGACAGTGGCTATTATAAACCATTTAAACTAAACAGCCCTAAAAAATCTGTCAAAATAAATAATAGAGCATTTTCAGAGTATTTTTTATTTAAATGTGTGCTCCTATTTGAAGCATTCTCTCAGACATAAATGGCCAAATTTAGAATCAAATACATTAGAAACAATGCTGTGGTTTCCTAGATAGATTTTGGCAGATTCCCTGATGGAACTTACTGTTTCTATTTTGAGCTTCAAAGATAATAAAGATTGTCAAATATGAGTTTTTTGTGTTTGAAAATATCACTTTTTGACTGAACTAAATTTTTTCTCTGTTTATATTATTTTTGGTACACAGCTAATATCACATTTGGTATAGACTGCTTCATAATGTGACTGGTTTGTGTTTGTCTTGAAATGGTTACATTTGTTTACTGTTTCCTTTTTGAGATTCAGTATTTGACTTTAATTTTGTTTCATGGTTGACTATATTTCTTGTCCAGACCTAGGTAAATGAAACTTTTATTGAGTATGTTGACCTTTAACTGGAACCTGTGGAAATTTACTATGGGACTGAACTACATTTTTATGAACTTGAATATCCTTGTTTATTGTACTAGGGTAGAAAATTAATGTACAGGTAGGTTTCTTAAGAGGCCAAGTGCAGAGGTCTAGGTGTTCATAAGTTCCTGAAACAGCACATTTCATGGTACTGTAAATTCAGAACCTAAAGGTAAAAATGCGGGATTGTCAAATTCTTTTGCATGAACTCACCAACTTAATGGAGTAATTTTCATCCCAGAACAACTTACTTTTTTATATAAAAGGATGAAAAATATTCCAGTAAGTTGGTGAGTTTACACAAAAGAATTTGACAATCCCGCATCTTTACCTTTATGTTCTGAATCTACAGTACTGCTCCATGATTCAAGGAGTATTAGGATGTATAAGATGATCACAGGATCTAAAAATAGCTAAAACTTTGTTTTTTTTTTTGATTGGTTCAGAAGCACCTCAGGCTTGCACACTCAGGTTTCACAAGCATCATTATTTCGGATAAGGTTGGACCCCAAAAAGTGGGTGATCTTTTTAGTAAATTTAAGCCCTATGCATAATGAGAAACTTGGAGAAAATAATTATGGGTACCTGGATGAAAGCAAGCCCTATGAGCTGGAAGGTCACAGACCTGACAATCATTATCAATCTGTAAAATTTAGCTACAAGATTTATGTGTCCAAAGGAGCTCTCATGTAGCCTAATAATTAGTAGATGGCTATGAAAGAGAGCAACCCAGGAGTAAAATATGGGTTGAGTCAAGGATATTAGAATTAAACTTGATATTGGCTAGAGCTGGAAAATAGGTTTACTCTAGGTTAGGTTAGCCAGGTAATGTCTGAAGTAAGAAAAGGCATGTCCTCTCATGAGTAAAGATAAGCATGTCAGAAGCATGATTGGAAGATAGATAATTATTTTTATTGAGATGTTTGAATTATACAGTTAAGGTGAGTTATTATAAGTAACAAGATTGTGATGATCAATTATTTGGATTAGACAGGGGATAATGTGATCCTTGTAATGAGTGAAGTGCCAAATCAAGCTTTTTACTGAGCTAGGATTGTCACTGGTTCTTGTTGCAGGATTTAGTAATACAAGTTGACCTCCACATTTGGCTAAAGGTCATGAAGAAGTTAGTTTGTGGGTGTCAGGATACCAAGAGTACTGTGGGGCTCCAGTAGGTGAGGGAGGAGTCAAAGCAGGTACTGGCATGGCCCACCAGATGATGGGACCTAACTTTACCAGGAAGAAAAGGGCCTTCCCAGCCACAGCCCAAGGCCCGGCCACTGGCAAGGCAGATTCAATCAATCCTGTGAGCGCTAGGCAAAGCACCCCCAGGAATTGACTGTTCTGGCCAGTGGCGTCAGAAGTTGTAGGGTTGAGATGGTCAGTTTGGGTTTCAGGGGTGGTTCCATGGGGACCAGGTAGGCAGCAGGATTGTTGTACTTTCCGTTGAAGATCAAAGGGTAGATGGTGATTGCTTTGCCGTCACAGACAATTTGATAGGGTTCCTTAGGGGCATTTGGGCGGGTGTACCACTGCAAGTCTTCTGATGTCCAGGTTTTGTGGTCAGGATTTGGGGGGTACTCAGTGAAATGCACAGGGCCAAAAGGAGCGTTGGGCAGACAGTAGTAGTCAAAGGCTTTGGCTTTGTCAACTGAAGTCTGGCTATCTATCCCAGTGGATGGGTACTGACACTTGGGTGTATGCAGATGGAAGAGTATCAAAAATAGGTATGGAAACAGATTGGTGAACCAAAGGTTCATAACAACTTTTATTTGGTAAGGATGACAATATAGAACTTTTTCAGGTGCTTCTGGTTTATATACTTACTCACATGCAAGTGCCTCTGGGCATTTTTCTGGTGCTATCTGTGTGGCAAGGCTTGAAATCTCAGGTTCTGCTGTTTGGTTGGCTGCTTCATGGTCACTTTTGGGGTTTTAAGGAACAGTTGTTTGGCTTTTTAGTGGTCTATCTTGGCTTGACTGGCCATTGGTTCTAGCAGGTTTAGCTTCTGGGGTTATGGGGTTTTTCCAATTTGATCACCTTTTTTGAGCTGGCTTGACAGGATTTCCTGAGGCCAAGGAACTTGATTAAAATGGGGTCCCCAATTGGGGACCCCAAAGTACTTAATGGAGGGTAGGCAGGAATGGTTCCTGCATCTGTATTTGCTTCAAAAAGCAAAAATCCAGGTGTGTGCAAATCTCTCCTGCCCACTAGTGTGACAGAAATTACTGGATAATATGAAGCTGTTTCTAAATGATGGGGAATTACCACCCAAATCCACATAGAATTGATGATTAACCACCAACATGGCTTCAGATATTTTTTTGTGGAATTTCCAATTGTAACTCCAGGATTAAGTAGAACAATCAGTCCTAACCAGAGTAAACCAAGATAAATGACCTGGGAAAGCATCAATGCATCTTCAGTGTAGAATTCTGGGCATTGAGAAGTGACACAATTTTCAGTTTCAAGAATGGGGGGAGGAGCTACAAAATTGTCTGGCATGAAATTGACATTTGGCGGCGCCAACAACAAAGTTCCTGATGCCGGGCCCCATCTTCCTGAAATGATTCTGTTCAGAATCAGATTGCACGGGATATATTGCAACAACCCAAGCACAGGATGCATTTTAAAATTTAAAATTAGAACTTGGGATAATTGATTTTTATTGAGTAAATTTAGGAGGACTCAACTCTTAGAGTTAAAACAGGGAAAATTATTCAATATATATCAGAAAAAATCAACTAAGCAATACCACCTGAGTCTTGATCTTCTATTCCTTTGGCATCTTCAAGAAAGTATCTAGTCCAAGTTGCAAAGAACCATTGTGTGACCAGTTTCTGACAACCATGCTGATTAATAAGCTTATATTGGGTGACCCTCAAATTACATCAATTTATCAACATCAGTTTGCAAGGGGGAGCTGGTTTCAGCTAGCAGACTGGAGCAGGTGTGACCCATTTTTGATCAACTGTTTATTTTAAATCCGTTAACTTGATCAATTTCAATACAGGTTTTCTGGCCTTCTGAGCCTTCTTACTTGGATGGACAATACCCGGCATTATGGAACCTACCGTGACATTACCCTCCGCTTTAGCCCTGGGCACAATACCACCATCTGGGAGATGGGATAAAGAGAAATTCTTATGGGCAGGTGGGAGTTTCATTGTGGCTAGGTTAATTTCAGGGTGACCAATAGCAGTGGGATTGCGCCTATAGAACCCATGGATCAGATCAGAGGAATTTGAACAATTGTAGTGGGGAACCCATTAGTTTTCAGAATCAGGATAACCTTTCTAAGATACCAAATATTCCAAACAGCGGCAATTCTTGCGGGAAGCCAGAATACAATTTAACTCATACTCAGGTTCTCCTTCCACAAGAATGGGTTGGAAAGAGGGGGGTCTCTGTTCCTTTGAAGGGAGTAAGAAGACATTCATGGAAGGTGTGGAAAATCTTGAAAGCAGGAGGTAAATCCAGCTGATAGGCGGAGGGACCAATCTGATGTTCTACCTTGAAGGGACCAACTTGCTTGGGACCTAATTTGCAACAGGGAACCTTAAGTTTCATATTTTGAGCATCAATCATGACTAGATCACCTGGCCTGTAAGTTGGACCTATCTGGCGCTTGCAATCTGTGTATTCCTTGTAAGTTGTCACGGTGGCAGCAAGAGTAACTTGGAGCTCCTGATGGGCCTGCTTCAATGCAGCGGCTTGATTAGTTGCAGCTTCCACATTGCTAACCAAACAAGGACCCATGTTGGAAGAAGTATTGTAACCCACATTGGCATAAAATGGCTATACTTGAGTTGATGTGTGTGGGGCGTTATTATATGTGAACTCTGCCATGGGTAGATTATCACACCAGTCATCTTGTTGCTCATTGGTGTAGCAGTGTAGGTAGACCTCCAAACTTTGGTTTACCCTCTCCATTTGTCCATCAGATTGGGGGTGGAAAGCAGTCGAGCGGCACAATTTGATACCAAGGATTCCAGTAAAAGCTTCCTAGAACTGAGCAATAAATTGAGGACCACAGTCACTTACAATCTCCATTGGGATGCCATGTAGAGAGAAAATTCTGTTTGCAAATAACCTAGCAGTTTCCACTGAATTAATTGTGGTTAAGCAAGTTATAAAGTGTGCCATCTTTGTGAAACAATCAACTACCACCATGATTGTGTTAAACCCATTGGAATTGGGAAGCTCACCAATGAAATCCACCAATACAGACGTCCGGGGACCTGCAGCAGGCTGAAGTGGAACCAGTAAACCAGTAGTCTTATTCCAACTGACCTTGAATCAAACACATACCAGGCAATCTTGAACAAAAGCTGTTACCTGCACAGTCAAACCTTTCCAGGAAACCTGGCGGTGGATAAGTTCCACTTTTTTTCCCTGGATGACCAGCTGTTGGACAGGTATGATTAGTATGGTGAAATAGCTATGAGCTATGACACTATTTAACAGCTTCTGTTGGCCAAACCAGGCTATAGGCCTCATCTGTTGGCCATACAAGGCTATAGACCTTACCTGTTGGTCATATAAGGCTATAGGCCTCATCTGTTGGCCATACAATGCTATAGGCATTTCCTGTTGTCCATAGGAAGCTATAGGCTTTATCTGTTGGCCAGACAAGTCTATAGATCAAAGATGTCAGCCAGATTATTCCACATGTCATATCTGTTAGTCAGATTAAGTATAAGTGATCTGTTAAACTGTCTGTTTCATAATCTGTCATGATTATGCCCAATTTGCCACAATTGCCTTTGTAACAGCCAGTTGCCAACTGACACTGATGATCTAACTTACAACCACTCTTGTCAGTTGTAATCTCCACATGAAACTGTAGCAACTAACTTTATTGATCATCAATATTCCATATTATTGATCAACATTTCAGTTGGCTATCATCTCAAAAATGCTTATATAATCCTCACTTGACTTATGTAATAAATTAGAGATCTTTTATTTTAAACCAAATACTGTTGTTTCTCCTTTAGCTTGGATAAGCTACTTGTCAACTGCCTTTGCAGAGGTGCAGACCTTGGGTCTGTACAACCATGATAGCTCCTGTAAGCTACAAACAGATGTTGAGCTCGTGTTTTCAGCACTGTTAATATAGAGACACCTAGGAATCATAAGTCTGCTGTATGCCACTTATCCATTCTGAATCCTCTCTTCCCCTTCCCCAGTATATATTGTCTGTCTGGATTCCAACTGATTAACATGCACCCATCCCTCCACCAGCCCTGTTCTGACTCTGTTGTCTTGTTGCCAACCAACAACTGAATTCCTTCCCAAGTATATATGTCTATCTGGTATCTGAATGACTACTATACATCAACTCTGTATCCTGTCCTGTTGCTCTGTTGCCAACCAACGCCTGAACCTCTTTTGCTGTTGTTAATACTATGATCTTCATTTATTGACAATAGTCAGCAACTCCTCAGTTTTATGCTGGCAAGGCATATTCTGTTGTACTCCACCTTGCCTGGTGCTCACATATCCAAGTACTGCTTAAGCCTGACAACCTGTTAGAGCAGTCACCACAATTAGCCTCCATGATTTCATCCCAAATAGTGCCCTCAGGAACCCACAAGCAACCTTGATGATATAGGACTGGACCAATCTTATGATAACCCTGAGGCTGACCTACTGGGTTTGCACATGATAGCTCCAATAGCCTATCATAACCTTTGGACAAAGGTTGCAGAAACTTACCTTTGGAATACAAGTCCAGGTCTGCGCCCTCAGCTAAGGACATGATGGCCAATGTAGCCGGCGGAGGCAATACAAAAGGCACCACAGCCTTGTCTGGAATCATAGTATGTGTGTTAAACTTGGCGTCCATACTAGCATCTGGGAGATGGGAAGGATTCCTGCTTAGAGCATCGGCCAAGTAATTGTCAGATCCCTTAATAAACTTGTAGCAGAACTTGTATCTTGTCAGATCACCATGCCATCTGGATTGGCAACCTGACAAAACCCTGGGTTGTCAATAATATAGAAGAGCTTTGTGGTCAGTTCTTACTACAAATGAATGATGTGCTGACATGAGATGGTGATGCCAATGCTTTAACAATTCCACTACAGCCAACAATTCCTTGTTGTAAATCATGTAGTTGAGTTCTTGAGCCCCCATCTTCCGGGAGAAATACCCTACAGATCTCTTGATCCCGTCCCTAGCTGTCTGCAACAGCACACCAGTCACAGCGTATTTAGATGCATTGGTGGAAACAACAAAACAAAGCTCAGGATCCACATGTCTTAGCACTGGAGAGGACAACAAAAGAGCCTTGACTGCTGAGAAGGCACTTGCACGCTCAGGCGTCCAGACTAAAGTTGTCTTTCCACTAGCCAAATATAAAGGGGCAGCCACCTCAGACAAGTGGGGAGTGAATTTCTTCAAGAACGTACATGTACCCAAGAAACTCCAAAGTTGGGATACTGTCACAGGCGTAGCATACTCTCAAACCGCAGCTCCCTTGTCAGGGGCAACGGTGTGGCCATCCTCAAAGATAATATTACCCAGAAAGGTAACCTTACGTTTAAAGAATTCACACTTACTCCTTTTGATGATCAAGTTTTCTTGGAGAATGTGCTCTACAACTGCCAACAAGTGGGCCTTATGGGACTCCTCATCCAGAGAAAACACCAAGATGTCATCCATATATGCAATGGCACAAACACCTAGGAGATCTCCCAGGACTGAATCAATTAACTGCTGAAAGCAAGCCGGGGCATTCTTCAATCCAAAAGGGATTACACAGAACTGGAAGATACCCTTCTTAGTTCTGGATGCTGTTAACCATTACATTCCTTCTTCAATCCTGATTTGATTGAAAGCATTCAACAGATCCAGTTTTGAGAATACCTTGGCCTTCTCAACACACCTAGAGTTCTGTGCTTTGAGAGGTAAAGGATAGGGATCCGGAATTGCAATGTTATTCAAATTCCCGTAGTCAACACAAGGACAAAGGGACCCATCAGACTTCTGAATAAACAATAACAGAGAGCAGATTAACAAAGCCTTCTTAAGAATGTAGCCCTTGGCCAACATGTCACAAGTCCACTCTTCCAAACATGCATCTTCCTTCAAGTTTAAAGGGTAAATAGGAGACACAATTCTTATCATATCAACAGTGACCTTAAAGTCAAACTGAGTGTGCTTGGAAAGGACCTCGCCTCTGGTGGCGTCAAATGCCGCGGACCAGGGTTGCAAGCATGCCGGTAAATCCAAACTTACAGGAACAGGGACAGGAAACAATTGTATGGTCTGTGATGATTGCTCCAATTCAGACATATCCAACAGCAGAATATAAATAGTTATACCCAAAGAGTGTTCCACCTGCAGCTCATTTTTCTTCAGTAAGGCCAATACATTGTAATATCTCCACCAACTCACTCCCAAAATGATAGGATACATAAGGGTAGGGCAAACAGAAAACCTTGCAGTAAAAGACTGACCTGCAACTACAAAAGTAACTGGCTTCTTCAGCTGGAAAGAGGGAAACATTTGACAATTTCCATCCCTAACAAGCATTCCCAGGTGGTACTTGAGTTGTAGAAAGTTGGCAGTCTCCACGCTCATGAAATTTTTGAAAGCACCTGTATTCAACAAAAAGCTGGCTGGTAGATGGTCTGACCATTATCAATGCTACCATAAAACAATAAGTAACCAGAAGTAGATTTATTTGCAGCAAAGGTAGCAATCTTGGCAGGGTCTTGTTTTTCATCAGCGGTACGGACAGCAGCTAAGGAGGCAGGATGCTCCTGGAAGTAACGCTTGATCATTTCTTGGACGGCAGCTGGAAGAACGGGGTTATCACAATCAATGGGAACAAGGGGTAACTCTTTGGATGTAATAACAGAAGATTTTGCAGGTACAATGTGCTGAAGCATTACCAAGGAACTATCAGGACCGGACACTATGGGGGCCTCCTTTACATCACCAGGTTTGTTCATCACTGCCAATTGTAGCTGAGACAATCTAGGGGGAGAACAATCTTGTCTTTGGTTGGAAGGAACTACCGCAGAGCAAGGACCAGAAAACCAAGAGCGTGCAGCGGGTTTATCTTCAATTATCAATGTACCTTGTTTGGAAGTAGACAGATTTGAGACCAGAGAAAGAATTTGGCTTACCAGGGCCTCAATTGTGGTTAACAGGGAATCCCAAACCGCCAAATCCTGGGCAGTCTGGTCAACTGCTAACCACAACACTGAGAGTTTATTCACCTCAGGAACATCAATTGTACAGCAGTAGGTAAGAAACTGAGGAAGGAATACCAAAAGCAGAGCTGTACCCTGACAGAAGGCGTACAGCTTACGACATACTTTGAGCTCCTCAATAGATACACACAAATTTTTTAACAAAGGGTATAGAGATGCACTCTCAGTTAAAACACGTGGATTGCGCTCCACTGCGGACAGCAACCATTCTCAAGCATCTTTGGAAACCTTTGTCATCACATGGTAAACTTGGGATTTGTGACTAAGGCTAGAGCCGGAATAAAATGATAATGCTGACAAAACTTCACACAAAATTTCATCAGTGGGTGGAGCAGGAAAATAATCCGGACACCAAAATGACATGACGCGACAGAAATAGGAAACAGAGGATCCAGTCTCTACAACTGCAGCCGGAGATGGAAACCAAAAATTAAAGAAAATCCCAAACTGAAAGCTCAGAAATGAACTGATGCAAATAAACATGGTAAACTCAGATATCTCAATGGAGTAGGAGAAAAGAAACACAAATTCATGACAAACTGCTTCCAAAAACTCAGACGTAGAAGAGTTGAGTAATGTGACAGAAATCACTGGATAATATGAAGCTGTTTCTAAATGATGGGGAATTACCACCCAAATTCACATATAATTGATGATTAACCACCAACATGGCTTCAGATATTTTTTTGTGGAATTTCCAATTGTAACTCCAGGATTAAGTAGAACAATCAGTCCTAACCAGAGTAAACCAATATAAATGACCTGGGAAAGCATCAATGCATCTTCAGTGTAGAATTCTGGGCATTGAGAAGTGACACAATTTTCAGTTTCAAGAATGGGGGGAGGAGCTACAAAATTGGCTGGCATGAAATTGACATTTGGCGCACCAACAACAAAGTTCCAGATGCTGGGCCCCATCTTTCTGAAATGATTCTGTTCAGAATCAGATCGTACGGGATATACTGCAACAACCTGAGCACAGGATGCATTTTTAAAATTTAAAATTAGAACTTGGGATAATTGATTTTTATTGAGTAAATTTAGAAGGACTCAACTCTTAGAGTTGAAACAGGGAAAATTATTTAATATATACCAGAAAAATTGACTAAGCAATACCACCTGAGTCTTGATCTTCTATTCCTTTGGCATCTTCAAGAAAGTATCTAGTCCAGGTTGCAAAGAACCCTTGTGTGACCAGTTTCTGACGACCATGCTGATTAATAAGCTTATATTGGGCGACCCTCATATTACGTCAATTTATCAACGTCAGTTTGCAAGGGGGAGCTGGTTTCAGATGGCAGACTGGAGCAGGTGTGACCCATTTTTGATCAACCATTTGGTTTAAATCCGTTAACTTGGTCAATTTTGATACAGGTTTCCCGGCCTTCCAAGCCTTCTTACTTGGACAGACAATACCCAGCATTATGGAACCTACTGTGACAACTAGCCCCGCCTGGTGGCTAGGAGCGGGTTTGATTCCTGCCCAGGGCATCAAAATTGTTACTTTTGTAACAGTGGGTCACATATCCTCTTGTGTGGAACCTTGCTGGGGGTTCAACTTCACAGGTTTGAAAAAAGAGGTTTGGCTGAGATTAAGATTTTTTGTGAAATAGTGTTTCTGAAAGTAGGCCCTTTTCTCAAGTGACACAACTATTTGGATTAGATTGTCTATAATGCTATTTTTTGTGTCTAGAACAAGATCTAGATTTCTTAATTCAAGCTTACTATTCTCTAGGATCATCAGAAAGATGTTCTTGAGTCACTGTATTGATGTTTGGACAGTCAAATAGGGCTGCCAATTTTCCTGGTTCTGATACATGGTTATTTTTAACTTCAGACTGGATTTAGGTTGTATTTGCACTTGTGTTGATACTGGTTGAAGGGGAACTGTTGTTCTTCATGGATCCCTTTCTGATGAAGGTATGCTATGAAACTTATCATATCATGGCAAACCCTGACACAACATTTATATAGGTTGATTATTGATTATTAAATAAATATTATGCTTATTAAAATTGTTAAAACTTAATAAATTTGATCAGAAAAGTTAAAAGAAAGTAGCAGAATGAATGGTTTAATTTGATTGATTTTGATTTAACAAGTGGACTTTTTGGCATAAGGAGGTCATCCTCAAGTTTTATTTAATATGGTGGTGCGCCATGAACTATCATTGATTTTTTATTTTAAATTTTACTCTTATCCTAGCTTAATTTGTTTGGAGACTGGTTATTGTTTTCATTCAGTTCTATTAGATTTGCTCCAAAATGCATTCTCCTATAAGCAGGTGATATATTTCTAAGTCAATTGGTTGCCTGACACCCAAAAACTCTCAGATAATGTTTTTGCAAAGGTAATTTACATAATAAAGTTTCCCTTGCATTTGAATTGTCTTATAAATTTTTGGTGATTTCTATCTTAATTTAAATAGACATATAACTAGACTAAGCTATGACTTATTTCATTGAGTCTAGCTTCAGACCTCCATCTCAAGTTTATTCTTATAAGGCATATACTTTTGTTTGGCTAGAGATCAATTGTTTTATTTAGTATAATTGTATGGATAATGCTTAGCAGAAGTTAATATATAATTACTGCTTCACATGCTCCTACCCAGATGTTCCGGGCTAGTAGGTTCGGACATCATTCCACAGGATCAATAGACAGATACATTAAGACATAATCTTGAGATGGCCATTTTTTTGGGAAGCTTGCCTACAAAAATGAATTTATGGCACTAAGATCCACTTGTGAGACTTTGATTGAAGGCTCAAGCCTTCTGAGTTGAACATGTCAAATGAAAGCAAATTTGGTTTTTCAAGGTTGAAGAATACTATATCAGTTTTAAATAACTGGAACTTTTTGCATGCTAGCGATTTTTACTAAATGATCAAAGTAAAGTATTTATTTTTATAAAAAAAATAAAAGATGAATTTTGATTAAATGTTACTGCTTCGACTTGGATTTCGTCCCAGACAGCAACGAGTCTATTGCACGAGGGTTAGTCTCTGGTTGGCATTTCTGCTCTAGACTCTGCACTGACGTGCTTTTACAAACCATCTAGCTGTTAATACTGACCATATCATTAGAATCTCTAGAGACTCTAAGGGTATCTAAGACTCGTAATTCGGTTATCATCCCAGTAATTTTTATTAATCTCCACTTGTGGGATTCTTTTTGATTTTATCAGCTTATGACAGCTTTGAAATGCTCGATTCAAATCCGAATCATAACTTGACAATCTTAATTTTTAACAGCTCGTTTTAAAGCTACACATAACCCTATATTTTTATAGAGTTTATTAAAATCAAATAATAAATTTGGGAATTTATTATTTCTTGCTAAACTTAATAGTAATACTTGTTATGGTGAAGTTTAACCATTAAATATCCAAATAATTAATGAATATTCTCACTTCCCTTAAATACATGCAATCGTGAAAATAAATCTCTCTCTCTTGCCTCTAATATTGATTATTTGTTGTTCACCGCATCATGCTCCACTTATTTATATTTTCTTTATGTTTATGCTTTAAATTTGTAATTTTTATATAACAAATATACATTACTTTAAAAGCTCAATCCTGGTTCCCAACCAGCTTTTCTGATGAAGCAAAGCAAAAAGGGATCTGACGTAGTCAAATCAGTGCTCAGTCCAAGCTCCTTAAAACAAGAGAACCCTATTAATAAGTTGTACTGTCAAGTTTTATCAATTAGAAGGTGTATTTAAATGTATATTATATCGTTATCCTACTTTAATTATACACCACTTAAACTTTAAAGCAGTTTTTATATTCTACTTTTTCCAAAAGTCGGCCCAAAATATGATAGCTTTCAAACATTTATTTCAAAGAAATCATTTAGAAGTTTAAACTAAACTCTAATTGAATGTAAAATAAGCCCTAAAAATTATGTTGAATGGGCCAAACTTAGAATTTCGGTCATGCATCACTTTCCTCTAGTTTTTTTTGTAAACCTTTCCTCTTTTTAATTTTTTACCATTTTTTGGTTAGAAACATTTTGGCTTCAAAACCAAAAAAGCTTTTGCTTTAGTCAAAAACTGCTTTCACACTATTCACGAGTAACCTTTAAAAATTTTTAAGAAGTTTTTGTCAACACCCTAACGAAGGAAGTAGTTTCACTTTTGGTTCAGATGCTATTTTATAATGAAAGACCGCTGCTTGTGGACTCTTGGCATTTTAAGTTGTATTAATTTGCTAGCATTATTGAAGTTAGCTTTTAATCCTGTTTCTTTGAGAGTTTTTGAAAGAGGCAATAGTTTATATTCACCTTTGGTTCCAGCACTTTCTAACCCTCACACTAAACCCTGTTTCTTAAGTTTCTCTGTTCAAAACAGATAACAGTTTTTAAAATTTATTCACATTAACTCTTCAGAAGTTATGCTCCTTACTCAAATCTATCCACTCTCTTGAAAGATCTATTAGCTACATTACCTTAACCACCTATTCTAGTAATTAAAAAAGTCAAGACATCAGTGTGTTGGCTTTTTAATGTGAAATATGTGGGTTTCTAATAAAACTTTTAGATGAGCAATTTCTCCAGTCTATACCAAAAGCTCCAAAAAATTCTCTACGGGAGATACTGACACCAATAGCACCATTTCCCTCTTCAAGGTAAATGCCCTGATGAAATCGACTAAATATTAGATTGGAATGGTGTCAAAATAGCGGGGTTGATCCCCCAGCAAAGTTCCACACAATAGACCCCAGGTGTTGATTGATTTGGTGCATTGGTAATTCAATTCATAACAAATTGAATTACCAAACACCAAGCCAGCCAATTAGATGGCACCCTGCCACCTCCCCATTTTTGGGTGGGTGGCAGGGGCCCAAAAATTTGATTTTAAATGAAAACGTGCATTTTCAAAAATGCGTTTTTAAAAGGCTTGGGTTTATACTTGAGCCTTTTATTTTGCCATTTTTTAAATTTATTTATTAAAAACTTTTAAAAAGATTACATCGTATATGTAATTTTCAATTTCAAATCCAATGAAGGTATTTTTAGATAACTATTTACTAGTTAAAACTTTTTAGATATTAAAAGATATATAACACTAAAAATCATAATAAAAATTGTTTGTTAAACTTTTTTCAAATAAATATAAGTTTTATTAATACCTTAAAAAGGTACTTTGATATTTATAAGATATGTTAAATATATACTTCTGAGAAGTATTCACATGAATAAATGTGAAAATTAAAGAAGATAACACTACTTTATTTGATAAAGAAGACAAGAGCTATTCAGTATTGTGATAAGCTACATAGTGTACATGTAAATCTTGGCAGTCATGGGGCTTATCTTAATCTAGTTCCTCATAAGGCTCAAATGTTTGCTCTGAGTATAATATCTGGATATGACATTTGTGCCATTTTTACTCTGTGATCAAAGTTATTTCTCAGGCAAACAGTTTTCCAAGAGGGTGTAATCAACAATGTTACAAAAAAATACAAGAAATGTGTCTTTTGGTGAAAGAATATTTAAGCTCACATCATGCCTATACAGAAAAACCTTTTTTGCAAGCAGAAAGTTAGATGGTTAGATTTAGTCTTTTTTATCATTAGCATATATACCGTAGTGTCAAGGGAGCAGATTTGAATTCTCTAACCTTCCATTTTTAACCACTTACTTTTTTCACTGCAATAATAGTTTAGGCGCATTGCAACAAGTCACACTATAATCCTCACTCCTACTTCATACTTGAGCATTAATAGGATTAATTCATAATAATTATAGCCTAAAAAACAATTATATTGTTCAATATAAACACTAGCCTCATATTTTCTTATTTTTCTTTCTCTCTGTAGGGTGTATTGTCATTAAATATTATAATTTAATACTGTAAATTCAGAACCTGAACATAAAAATGCGGGATTGTCAAATCCTTGGTCCAAATTTTGAATCACTTTTGCGGGATGGCCTTTTTTAATTAAATTGATTTTTGTGAAGATTTATTTGAATATTTGAAAATGCAGGAACTCATAGACACTTTGCAAAGTTCAAGTTGAGCTGCATATTTCTTATGGACAAAATGAATCAACTGGAATCAGATTTGAAGCGTTCAAATCCATCAACCATTTTCATTAAGTTTACTATGTTTTTTGAAATTGCAGGATTGTCAAATCCAAGAACCACATTTCAAATCACTTTTGAATGCCACTAGTAAACTCAGATATTAATTGCAGGAACTGGAAATTAAATTGAATGTACAGTAAGCACACTAGGAAACACCAACCCAAATCAAGAAGCTCCACCACAACTAAAATCAAATGAAAAATTCAATCTCATTAACCATAATTAGACATAAAAAGTTATTAAACTTTAAAATCATCCAAAACCAGAAAGTATACAATATTATTCACTTCAAATCACAGATATAGAAACTCTGCTACTATTCAAGGCTAAATCAAGAGAAAACAACTACCCACAACTAAACCAATAACTCCAAATAAATACATATTTAATCTAAAATATTTTTTATTTTTTATTTTTATGGACCGTCAATCACATTCCCAACCCGCTCCTGCACCAGCCCGCGGGGCAGCCTGTCCACGAGGACGTCCCAGAGGGTCCAAGAACAGACCCAGAACCCAACTTGAGGGGAATCATGCCAATACACAGGCCTCCCAAGGTGTCATTGCCAGCCAACCACCTCCCGTGTCCCAGGCCCGATCAACCAGCTTGAATCCCAGGCAGAAGCCACTCTCAAGGCCTGCCACAAAAGTCTCCTACACCAGGGTCACCAGGAACACTGAGGTTACTTACACCTCCACCGTGTACCCAGTTGTCACCCAGCCCACACTCTTGACCCAAGAGTTGCCACTTCCTGCCCCGCGTCTTTGATACCTCCT